>PVHX01003200.1:0-148116 GCA_004024805.1 Geosciurus inauris
AGCAGTCTTTGGTGTTCGCATGAGACACAGATGCTGTGACCTAAATATAAAAACCAAAGCTACAAAACTTTTAGAAGAAAACAAAAGAGTAGATCTTTGTGACTGTGGTCCAAGCAATGGAGTTTTAGATACAATGCTAAAAGCATAGGCAACCAAAGATAAAATAAAAAATAAATTTTTGTGTATCAAAGGACACTATCAGGAAAGTAAGAAGATAGGCAAGAGAATGGGGGAGGGGTGCATTTTCTCCATATGGCTGGATTCTACCCAGAATATAACAAGAGCTCTGAAAACTCGACAATAAAAGGGAAAATGACCCAATTCTCCAAAGAAGATAACTATACAAATGAAAATAAACTCATGAAAAGATGTTAACCGTCACTGATTACCAGGTAAACAGAAATCAAAACCACAGTGAGATACCACACCCACTATGGTAGCTATTTTTGAACCAAGGAAAATAACAAGTATTGCCAAGGATGTGAAGATATTGGTTATCTCATATGTTCCTGGTGGAAATGTAAATTTCCAGCACTTTGGAAAATGGCTTGGCAGTTACTCCAAAAGTTAGACACAGAGTTGCCATCTGACCCAGAAATTCCACTTTCAAGTTCAACCTCAAAAAAGTTGAAAATATACATCCTTGCAGAACTTGTATATGGGTGTTCATAGCAGCATTATCTATAATACCCAAAAGCTGGAAGCACACATGTACTTCAATGTACATCAACTGAAGGACATATCTGCCGGTTCTCCATCTGTAGATTCAACCAATTGCAGATGCAGATGGAAAAGAAAAAATATATATATAAATATAAACACATTCAAAAGTTGTATCTGTACTGAATGAAGATAGACAAGACTTTTTTCCTTGTCATTGTTCCCTAAACAATACAGCATAGCTATTTACATAGCATTTACATTGCATTAAGTATTACAAGTAACCTAGAGATGATTTAAAGTATAGGGGAGGTTGTGCCTAGGTTATATACAACCACCTTGCCATTTTCTGCAAGGAACTTGAGCACACATGGATTTTGGTATCTTCTTTTTTTTAATTTTTTTTTTTAGTTGTAGATGGACACAATGTCTTTATTTTATTGCTTTGTATGTGGTGCTGAGGATCGAACCCAGGGCCCCAGGCATGCAAGGCAAGCACTCCACCACTGAGCCACAATCCCAGCCCGGATTTTGGTATCTTCAAGGGATCCCAGAACCACATGGAGGGATGACTGTACTGACACATGTAACAATATGAGTGAACCTTGAAAATAAGATAAGCGAAAGAGGCCAAAAATAAAGTCACATGTCATATGATTTCATTTACATGAAATATTCAGAATAGGCAAATCTACAGAAAGAGAAAGTATATTTGTAGTTTCCAGGAGCTGGAGGGAAGGAGAAATGAATCTGGGATTTCTTTTTAGGATGATAATAATATTCTGGAATTAGATAGTGGTGATGGTTGTACTACTGGGACTATGCTAAAAACTACAACACTGGAACTTTAAAAGGTGAATTTTATGCTACCTGAATAATATCTCAACAAAGCAGTTATTTAAAAGGAGGTATTTACATCAGTATTTGTACTAAGAAGAAAGGAATTCCTCAAAATGTCCTTTTTAAAAAGGATACCAATTAATGATCTGTTTGACAGAATATTATAAGCCATTCAATCATATGTATAAAATGTTGTCATTGTATGTAATTATGAAGTGATATTAAATAAGATATAATCACAACCATATTTTTAAAAAATATCATATAACTCTGACTGTTTTTCTTCTTCTTCTTCCTTTGGTCTGGGGGAAAAAAACATACCAAACTTTTAACAAACGTTGGTTACAGGTAGTTCGCTGTAAGTACTCTATTTCCTAAGCTTTCTTCAGATAAAATGTATTAATTTTGTAATTTTATGATTTCACATAATTTTTAGCTTCATAATTGTTGTAGATGGTGCAAGCTTCTGAGTTTTGGCAATGGGTTATGGTTTGGCTCGCCTCCTCCGGTGTGGAGCCTGATGCTTCCCATATAGGTCAGTCTCCCCACTCCACACACACACACAGTGTCCCCAGGGAGAACAGGCTTTGGTCACACACAGCTCTACACCTGTGAGTCCCATAGCACCACCTTTGGTAGCAGGGAGCCGCTTGCTTCTTTTCCTGTTTCAATCGCAGATAGGTTTCTGAAAACCCCATTGTCATTCAAAAGTGGCACAGGAGGTTTCGTCCCTTGTCTGTGTCTTTCCTTTGTCTGCCCTTCCGGACAATTTATTTGTTTTTCCATCTCCTGGTGGCTCCCTTCAACCAAGGACACCACTGGTGGTGTTGCAGGTGTGGGCCCATCCCTGTCTCATCTGTTCTGGAAGGAATTCTGGTGGGGTCACATGCCTCTATGGAAACTCAAGCTGAATTGTCTTCAGTTTCTATCATTTTGTTTTAACATCCCTGAAGCTCCAGCCTCTCAGGGTCTCCATCAGCAATCCGGCCATTCATCAATTTAAAGCATGGCTATAAAGTTCTGGAAAGTGTCCAATCCCGCGGAAGCAATCAGTTCTTTTCTTCTAATTTTTCTTTGAAGGCAGGAAAGAATCTGCCTATGTGGAGACAAGGGATAGGGCCTTTCCTGGGAGCCTGCTTTCAGACAGTAACACTCCACATCTCAGCCACAGACCAAGCCTCCACCTCTGCAAGGTATCAATGCTACTGAGAAACCAGCCAGGTCATCTTTCTGAGTTAGTCCTAATTGTCTTCGTATATTGTATTATTATGTTTCTCACTTAACAATAATTATAATGCATTATAGGACAGAAAGACTTCTCATATTTACTCTTATAATTCTCTCCATAACCCATAATATTATGTCCTATTTTGCAGATGAGGAAATACACCAAGAGTCAAATGACTCCCTCAAGTTCACACAGCTAGTATTGGCAGGCAGATGGGGGGTTTTTTCTTTCTTTTCTTTTTCTTCCTCTGTGTGTATGTGTGTGTGTGTGTGTGTGTGTGTGTGTGTATGTTGAGGATTGAACACAGGGCTTCACACATGCTGGCAAGCACTGTATCACTGTGCTACATCCCCAGCCCTTTATTTTATTTTATTTATTTATTTGTTTATTTTTTTCCGAGACAGAATTTTACTAAGTTGCTGAGGCTGGCCTCAAAAACTTGCAACCTTCCTGCCTCAGCCTCCTGAGTAGCTAGGCTTACAGGTGTACAGAGGTGGGATTTGAACTCTGGCAATTTGCCTACAGATTCTGTGCTCTTAGGCACAGGGATACTTAACCTTTTATTCACAATCAGTGAATTACTACTAGGCCAGGAAAAAAATTAGCCAGATTTAAGGATTAAATGAGCATGAAAACTATATTAAGTAACTTCAGGAAGACCAAGTTTTGCTCTCTGGAGTTGGAATGATTTTGCTTCAAGTCGCTTTTGTCTACTAATGGCCACTCATTTGGGGTGCAATATAAGGAAGTCCAGAAGAAAAGAACACAGAATGCCATGCCCATCGCCAGCCTAGGCCTCATCATAGCAGAGAAGACCAGTCTGGAGCATGGACAATCCCTCACCCCACCACCAGTGGAGGTCCCAGTACCACCAGCGGGGAAGCCATCATTTAGCAACTTCCAGGGAGGAAAATGCTGAGCCTCACTGCAGACTCTCCCATGGCACGGAGGGAAGGCACCCTGGAGCACAACACCCTGTGTAGACTGGAAGTGAATGGTCCTCCTTGGAGTTGTGCCTGGGAATTCTTATTCCTTGGTATCCTGAGGGAAAGTCTCTGAGCTCCTGCAGCCACAGTTGAGGACAATTGCCTGGTGCCCAAACTGCACACTTTCCAGCCCCCAGCCCTGGGTATGGCCTGTCTATTTGGTGGTCAGGCTGTCCTTCACAAGAAGAGCTGCTCACCAGGCAAAATCCCAGCTGCATCTGCCATCGCACATTCCAGATCTCACTCACCTTGACAAACATCTACCAGACACTTCTCCTTGTTTTTCTGTTTTCCGAGAACAAGCTAAGGCACTCTTTCTCAACCTTCTCCAAGCCAAGCCAAGCCAGTGCTTCCTCTCCCTACCTCCTCTGCATCGCAATAGGCCAAGAAGACTTCTGAGGACTTTATTTTCCATAGTTTGTATGTACATGGTTTAAATGTGCTTTTTATTATTATAATTACCATTCCTTATTAATTGTACAGATTCATGGGTTTCACTGTGATATTTCTATATTAGTATGATGTGTTTTGATCGTATTCACCCTCTCTACTATCTTTTCCTTATGTACCACGATAAGAGTTGGTTCTTGAAATTTTGACATGATATATTGTTAGTTCCCTTTTTCCAACAAGGAATCTTAGACATGCGATATCCCCTTGAGGCACAAAGATTATTACCTAGTTCTGTGGGTGAAAGAGATTTGTGGCTTTAGCTATAGCCTAGGGTAGGTAGGAACAGGACCTGTGGGAGGGTACACTTGTTTTGGGGAGGAGATGGTAAATGGTAAAGGGGCGTGGATATTTTGTAAAATAATCAAACTAAATGGTACCTAACAGATTGCTTTTGCAGCAAAACAATAGTGTGACACTCAAGAATCACAGGAAAGGTGAGTAACTCACCTTTCAGAAGGCAAAAGGGCTCCAAGCAGATGGGCATTTCCCCCAAATCTAGCTTGGAAAATACTACTTGAAGAGAAAGCATAATCTTCTATCTATATGGGGACATTGAGACGAGAAATCTGGACATAAGTGGCTGCCTTGGTAGGCGACCCCCCTAAACGATAAGAGAAGAATTTGCAGTTGATGCAGTACTTTGAGGTCATGAGAGGCCAGTAAGAGTAAGAATACAGCATTTTAAGTGTTTCAGTGAAATAAGCCTGGAGAGTCCTGAAGTCAAGAACTCCCTACCATAGAACTATTCTCTCTGGAATACACAGTGGTGACATTTTGGGCAAGTGATGTAATCTCTTTAGTCCTGGTTCCTCATATCGAAATGGTAGTAGTATTAGTACCAAGCACATGGGGTTGTTAAGAGGAACAGGGCAGGTCTGCGGTTGCGGCTCAGTGGTAGAGTGCTCGCCTAGCACATGTGAGGCACTGGGTTTGATCCTCAGCACCACATAAAAATGAATAAATAAAATAAAGGTATTGTGTCCAACTACAACTAAACAAAATATTAAAAAAAAAAAAAAAGGAACAAGGCAAACCACTGCCCCCAAATTGGAGAGCCAGTCAAATAGAGAAAATCACAATGTATCAGAGCAGAAACATGCAAGGGAACTAGCACTGGTCTAGAAAAAAATAGAAACTGTAAAAATAGAAACTGTACCCACATGTGGGTACGTCAGAGGGTTAAAGACTCGAGGGGTACCCAGTCTTAGGGTGGTCCCATACTTTAGTGAGTTTTACCTCCAGGAGTTCAACCTAGTTTTCACAGTGAATATTAGAGAAAAATCCTCTCATTTCTGGCGCAGAGGATGTGGGGAATTATTTTTAAGATACACCGGAGCATTGTGTTCTTCTTAACAACACAAGTGAAACCACAAGTGAAACCATTTTACCAGACCCTAGAGTTTCATCAAAGCCTAACTGACCTGAGGGAAGGAAAAAACCAGCTCCAGCCCCCTCCAGCCTCCATAGGGAGAAGGGAAACACCAGACTCCAGCCCCTGTAGCTATCCTGTCCCACTGGAAGCAGAGGAGAGTGAACTGAGTTTCCAGTGCAGAGGCACAGGTTGCTGACGACTGAGATGACTGAGACTGAGTCACAGGACTACAGGATACTTCCTCCCCACCCATTACTTCCACAGCACCAAAGCCAATTCAGAGCAGTTCCTTTTACCTGATGCATCATATCCAGCTATGAAGAAAAAAATTACAAGGCATACTAAAATGCAAATAAAGCTCAGTTTGAAAAGACAGGGCAAGCATTAGAAACAGATTCAGATACAGCTAGGATGTTGATATGGAAAAAGAACTAAGGTTAATATACCAAGCATTCTACTGGACACAGTAGACAGCAGGCAAGAACAGATGGATAACTAACATAAGCAGAGAAATGAAAATTCTAAGGGACAAAGGGGAAATCTTAGAGATCAAACACACTGTGACTGGAAAGAAGAACAAACGCCTTTGATGGACTTTTGTGGTGTATTGGACACAACTGAGAAATGAATTCCTGAGTTTTAGGATATTCTAATAGAAATCTCCCAAACTGAAAATCTAACAGAAACATGACATTCAAATGGAGTACAGTGGCACATACCTGTAATCCCATCAACTTGGGAGGCCAAGGCAGGAGGATCACAAATTTGAGGCCAGTTTCAGCAACTTAGCAAGCCTTGTCTCAAAATAAAAAGTAAAAAGGGCTGGGATATATCTCAGTGGTACAGCACCCCTAGGTTCAATCCCTAGAATTGAAGAAACAAACAAATACAATATCCAGTAATTTTGAGACAACTACAAAAGATGTAACATATACGCACAGGAATACCAGAAGTAAAAGAAAGAAAGGAAGAAAGGAAAAGAAGAAATACTTGACAGTATTATTACTAAAAATTTTCCTAAGTTAATGTCAGATACTAAACTACATGTGCAAGAAGCACAGAGAACACCAAGCAGGACAAATTCAAAACAAACAAACAAACAAAACTACCTATGCATATCATTTTCAAATTACAGAAAATCAAAGAAAAAATGCTGAAATAAACCTTCGTAAGACCTTCCCTATGGAGGAAGGGGGGAAATACCTTACCTACAGAGGGTAAGAGTGACCTCTGAATGCAAAAAAAAAAAGGGGAAAAACCCAAAACAAAAAAAAACTCTCTGATTTCTCCTCAGAAATTGTGAAAGAAAAAAGAGTATGGAATGAAATGTTTAGAATATTGAAAGGAAAAAAATGCCAACCTAGATTTCTGTACTCTGAAAAATTATTCAAGTGAGAAAGAGAAATGAACATTTTCTCAGTAAACCTAAAATTGAAAAGGTTGCTGCCAATAGACCTGCTTGCCTTGCAAGAACTTTAAAATTTCTTTAGACAGAATGAGAACTATATGGATCAGAAACTTAGATCTACATAAAGAAAAGAAGTACATTGGAGAAGGAAAAGTGAAGATCCAAAAAAAGACCTTTGTTTTATACTTTATTGAATTGAAAGACAATAGTTTGTACAAAATAACAACAGCAATGTATTCAGTTGCATACACTTGAAATGAATGGCAACAGTGATTCAACTGGTGGGAACAAGAAATTATAATTATTTTGTTATTTTAAGGTACTCACAGCACTCCTGATGCTGAATAGTGTTATTTGAAATTAGATTAGCTGTCTTAGATTAGTTATAAATGTATATTGCAAACTCTAAGGCAACCAGTTTAAAAAAAAAAAAAGTAATAAAACTGATATGCTAAGGCAAAGAGAAAACAGAATCATAAAATTCTCAAAACCACAAAAGATAGCAAAAAGAATATAAGACAAAACCAGGAACAAAAAACAAGGTCAACTAATAGAATACTGTAGACATTAACCCAGCTATATCAATAATCACTTTGAATATCAATGTTCTAAATGCATCAATTAAAAGTTAACACACAGTTGGGCGTGGTGGTGCACGCCTGTAATCCCAGTGGTTTGGGAGGCTGAGGCAGAGGAACTGTAAGTTCAAAGCCAGCCTCAGCAATGTCGAGGTGCTAGGTAACTCAATGAGACCCTGTCTATAAATAAAACACAAAATAAGGCTGGGGATGTGGCTCAGTGGTTGAGTGTCCCTGAGTTCAATCCCTGGTACCAAAAAAAAGTCATCAGGCTGGATTGAAAAAACCTACCTACAGGTTGTTTACAAGAAACTCACTTTAAATAGAAAGTCATATATAGAATAAAAGCAAATGGATAATGAAAGCTATACTTAGGCTAACATCAATCAAAAGAAAATTGAGAACAGACTTCAGAGCAAAGAAAGTTATTGGTGAGGAGGAGGGGCCATTATATAATAAATAATACAGAGGTCAAATCTCTAAGCATACATAACAATCCTTAACAACCATATGTCTAATAGAGTGTCAAAATATGTGAGGCAAAACTGATAGAACTGCATGGAGAAATAGACAAATCTACTAGTTTGAATGGAGAGTTCAAAACTCCTCTATCGGAAATGGACAGCTCCAGCAGGCAGAAAATCAGTGAGAATATTGAGCTCAACAACACCATCAACCAACTTGATATTAAGTACATCTATACATGACTTTATTCAGCAACAGTGGAATACACATTCTTCTCAAAGTGACATGGAACATTCACTAAGATAGGCCATATTCTTAGTCATAAAGCATACCTGGACAAATTTAAAAGACTAGAAATCATACACTGTCTGCTAACAGACCAGAGTGGACTTGGACTTTATGGCAATTAAAGAAAGCCAAAAGATCCCAAAGTACTGGGAGATTAAACAACAAATTTCTCAAGAACACCTGGCTCAAAAAAGAAAATCTCAAAAATTTAAAAATAATTTTATGAAAATGAAAATACAACTTATCAAAAATTTGCAGAATTCAGTAAAATGCTTGAGGAAGATTTGGAGTGTTGGATACATATTAGAAAGGAAGAATCTAAAATCAATCATCTAAACTACCAACTTAGGCAACTATAAAAAGAAGAGCAAATTAAATCCACACTAAGCAGAAGGGAAAAAATTAGTGCAGGAATCAATGAAGTTGAAAATAGGTGATCAATAGATAAAATTAAAAAGATAAAATGTTGGTTTTTTGAAAAGATGAATATAATTGATAAATTTATGGGCAGATAACAAAGGAAAAAAGAGGGCTGAAAGTATAGATGAGTGGTAGAGCTCTTTAGTAGAATGCGCGAGCTCTGTGTTCAATCCCCAGCATTGAAAAAAAAATTAGCCCATTTGTTCATTATAAATAAATATATAAATTAAATAGTGAAAAAGAGAGAAGGGGGTGATATGATATAATACTAGAAATTAAAGAGGACACCCCTACAAATCCCATGCATATTCAAATGATAACCAAGGAATATAATGAACAACTCTATGTTCACAAATTTGATAACTTAGATGAAATGGGCCAATTTCTTAGACAATAGAATCTGTTAAAACTCATACAGGCCCGTCATGGTGACACACACACCTGTAATCCCAGTGATTTAAGAGGCTACGACAGGATATTCCCAAATTCAAGACCAGCCTCAGCAAATTAGTGAGACCTTAAGCATCTTTGTGAGACTCTGTCTCAAAATAAAAAATACAAACAGACTGGGGATGGGGCTCAGTGGGTAACTGTCCCTGAGTTTAATCCCTGGTACAAAAACAAAACCTCACACAAGAAGAATTAGACCATCTGAATAGACCTATATCTATTAAAGAAATTAAATCTATAATTAATAACTTCTTAAGAGAGAAAGCACCAGGCCCAGACAGGTTTACCAGTGAGCCCTACCAAACATTTAAGAAAGAAATTATACTATTTCTCTACAATCTCTCTGTGAGAGGACAGAAGCAGAGGTAATACTTCCTAACTCATTCTCTGAGGCCAGCATCACCCTAATACCAAACCAGATAAAAATATTACAAGAAAGGAAAACTAGGGGCCAATATTTCTCCTGAAAACAGATGTAGAACTTCAACAAAATATTAGTAAATAAAATCCAACAATGTATAAAAAAATTAAACAACACAACCAAATGGAATTTATCCCAGGCATGTAAGTCTGGTTCAATGTTCAAAACTCAGATAATTTACCCATTACATCAACAGATTAAAGAAGAAAAATCACAGGATCATAGCAAATTGATGTAGAAATAGCATCTGACAAAACCCAACACCTACTCAGGATAAAACTCTCAGAAAATTAAGGAATAGAGGGGAACTTCCCCACTTGATAAAAATATCTACAAGAAAACCTACAGCTATCAACATACTTAATGGTGAGAAACTGGAGACTTTTCTGCTAAGATCAGAAACAAGGAAAGGATGTCTTCCCCTCCTTACTCCTTTTCAACATTTTACTCTAAGTCCTAGCTAATGCCATAAGACAAGAAAAGGAAATAAAATGCATATAAATTATAGAGAGAAAAAAACAGTCTTTGTTCACAGATGACATGATTGTCTATTTAGAAAATCCAAAAGAATTGACAAAAAACCTTTTAGCACTGATTAGTGATTATTGCAGAGGTGTAGGATACAGGGATGATAATATGCAAGTGTCAGTTGCTTGAAAAGAGGGCTAGTAGCAGCATAGGCTGGTGCACGGCTGGCCTTGGAGGTAGATCGTGGTATGAACATAAATGGCATGGCAGGGGAAGATGGGACAGGTGTATGTTTGTCTGGTTTTTAATGTATCCAACATCAGAGTCATTTACAGCTTTCAAAAAGTAATTGTTTGTGCTTATTTTCTTGTATATACAAATAGGGTCATGTACTTGAAAACAGTATTAACAGCATTGCTACTACAAGTCTGTAGACCCCATAGAAACTCCCACCAGACCACAAGTTTCCTGGGGGAAAGTATGAATCTCTGCATTCCCAATGTATAATATTGTGCCAATACATAACACATTTCTAACACTTTGTGACTGAATAAATTGAGTCAGAATCCAGGCTCGTGGAATTGGGGAGGGATAAGTCAGTTGCTTTCCTATACATTAACAATGAACGAGCAAAATTTGAAATTTAAAACATAACACCATTTACACTAGCACCTCAAAAAATGAAATACTTCAGCATAAATCTAACAAAATATGTATAAGATCTATATGAGGAAAACTACAGAACTCTGATAAGCAAAGTAATGTTTTGAAAGAACTAAGTATGTGAAGAAATATTCCACATTCAAAGACAGGAAAACTCAACACTGCCAAGATGTCAGCTCTTCCAGCTTGATTTATAGAGTCAAGGCAATCCCAGTCAAAATCCTAGCAAATTATTTTGTTTATTGGTATCAATAGACTGATCTTAAAGTTTATATGAAGAGGCAAAGGACCCACAAAAACCAACATGATACAGAAGGAAACTGATGCTACTCAACTCTAAGTCTTACTATAAAGCTACTGTAATCAAGATGGTGTGATATTGGCAAAAAGAAGAGATAAATAGATCAATGGAGCAGAATAGAGAATCAAAAATAGATGAACAACTTGTCTTTGAAAAAGGAACAGTGTACAGCTGAGAAAAGAGACTGTTTTTAAGAAATGATGCTGGAATAAGTAGACCTCCACATGGAAAATAGAGACACATGTATTCCTCCACATGGAACAGAGACACAGAATTTCACAAAAATCAACTCAAAATGAATCAGGCCTAAATATAAATGCAGAACTATAACTATAACTATATTATTTATAATGACCTTCTATTTAGCAATGACTTTTTAGATATAACACCAAAAACACAATCCATAAAAGAAAGAATTGATAATCTGGACTTCATTAAAATTAAATTTTTCTACTCTGTCAAAAAGAGAGAATGAAAAGATAGGTCGCAGACTGGGAGAAAATATTTGCAAAAGACATATAGGTGGCTAAATTTTACAATGAATGCTTGAAACTCAACAATAAGAAAACAGCCAACCTGCTTTTTAAAAATGGGTCAACAACCCTAACAGATATTCACCAAAGAAAATACAGATGGCAAGTAAAGGATATGAAAAAATGTTCTATACAATGTGTAATTAGGGAACTAAAAATAAAAATAGCAATTATACCTTTTCATAACAACTAGAAGGGCCAAAAGCAAGAACTCTGACAAAATCAAATGCTGGTGAGAGTTGCAGAGACACAAGAACTCTCACATGTTGCTGGTAGGAGTGCAAAATACAGCCTCTTTGAAAGACAGTGTGACTGTTTATAAAACTAAAACGTAGTCTTACCATGAGATCCAGCAATCTCATTCCTTGATTTTTATCTGAAGAAGTTGAAAACTTAGTCCACAGAGAAATCTGCTAATGAATGTTTACAGCAGCTTTATATATATTTGCCAAAACTTGGAAACAGCCAAGATATCTCCAGTAAGTGAATAGATTAAAAAATTACAGCACATCCAGACAATGGAATATCATTAAGCACTAAAAAGAAATGAGCTCTCAACCCAGGAAAAGATATGAGGGGATCTTACCTGCATAAGTGAAAGAAGCCAACCTGGAAATGCTGAATACTGTAGACTATAAGACATTCTGGGAAAGGCACAACTATGGAGACAGAAAAAAAGACCAGTGGTTGCCAGGAGATGCAAGACAAGGAGAGATAAATAAATAGAGCACAAAGTATTTTTGTTTTGGTTTTGTTCTGTTTTTTTGTTTTGTTTTGTTTCATTTTTTGAGATGAGGTCTCACTGTTACCCAGGCTGGTCTGTGATCCTCCTGCCTCAGCTTCCCAAGTAGCTGGGACAACAGGTGTACACCACCATGCCTGTCTACAGAGAATTTATATGGCAATGAAGCTGTTCTATCTTATAGTAGGGATACAGAGATACATGCTAATGTAAGGTATGTAATGATGGTAATGGATGCATGTCATTATACATTTGTCCAAAACCAACATGAAGAGTAAACACTAATGCAAAATTGGCTTTAGGAGTTTGTTTTTTAGGTAATGCTGGGGATTGAATTCAGAGCCTTGTGCATGTGAGGCAAATGCTTTACCACAGAGCCACATCCCCAGCTAAAATGGGTTTTGGATGATTACAATGTATCAATCAATGTAGGGTCAGTTGCAAAAAGTATACCACTGTGGTGGGGGATTTCGGCAATGCAGGATGTTACCCATGTGCTAGGCAGGGGGCATATGAGATTTCTCTGTGCCCTTCTCTCAGTTTTGCTGTGAATCTAAAACAGCACTAAAAAAAAAAAATCAAGTCTATTTTTAGAAAGCCTGAATTTGGACAGCCTCTAGATATAAATACCATTTTACAGAAAATCTAGGGAATAGAGGAATCATAACCATAAACAAACCATAAGTAAATATTCAGAAAAATCCATACACTCTCTTCAAAACAACTACAAACAAACCAAAAGCTGAAACTAAAAAATAGAAAGAGAAACATAAAGATTAAAATAATCTTATGGAACCTATCACTCAACTATATTGTGGCACTCTTATTTGGATTCCAATTCAAATAAGCAATCTAATTTTTAAATGCATAAAATAATCTGGACACTGGATAGTCACACTGTTAGGGAATTATTGGATTACTGCTAAAGATTTTACATGACCTAAAGGTTTTGTTTTGTGGAGGAATCATGGGAGGAAGCAAGGAAGCAAGATTGTTCATAATTTGGGAATTATGAAGTTGGGCAATGAGAATTTATTATCATATCCTTCTTACTCTTATATATGCTGACATATTCTACAATAGAAATGACACAAGAAAAGAAAAGGAAACCCAGCTGAGTCTGGGGGATGGTGAAAAGATAGTTCCCTAATAAAAGATTTGGTCCAGTTGGGGAAAGTGACATACATCTCTGCCTCTATTTTCTCGTCTGTAAAACTAAGGCTGATGTGAATAGTGAATGATTAAATATATGTAAAACACACACACCAGAGCCTTTCACAGGGAAGTACTATATAGCATTTGCTCTTAACTACAGTATATTAAGCAGCCTGAAATATACTACAGTATATAGTCAAAATCAAATCTCAGCAGAACCCCACAGATCACAAAACACCTTGACAGGCATCACCTCACTTGAAATTCACAACAGCTCTTGATGATAAACCATTTTTTATCTCCATTGGGGGAGATGGGAAAATTGAAGTACAATCCACAGAGACAGCTAGTGAGAGGCCAAACCTGTACTAGGGTCACATTTTATGACCCCATACCAAGTCCTCTCCAATGCTCTATGGCCAGCTTTTGAGAAAGAGCAGGAGGCTAAAATTAGATCCTCAACTTTGTATGGTCAAAAACTTGGTGTCTCTTTGACTCTTGTGCCTAGCACCTCCTCCAGGGCTGGGTGCCAACGTGTCTCCTATGAAGTTAAAGGGGGTCTCAGGATCTCAGTCTGGGCAGCAGAATGGCACTGGATGTAGGCAGAAACTTTTTCTAGAATTTGGCCCCTACAGGCCCCCTCCCACCTGTGGTCAGGGAGCTAAATACTAGGTGGGCCCAAGTTCAGGAGGTTTAGGGGGGTTGGAGGAAGTAAAACAGACCAAGCCACCCAAAGGCTGTACCCCAGGAAGAAGGCCTTCTCCAGTCCTCAGATTTCCAAAATGCAAGTCCAGATTATAAAACCAGCTTTACTGAAAGGGAGCAGTCCTAGGGCCACATTAGGGTGGTTCTAGCTGGTGATTTCTGTCCCCAGAACAGCCCTGGGGAATCTGGGCTCTTTAAATATAAGTTCATAATAATAAAGAAGCCAACAATTTATGGAATGTTACCCATGGTACTAAGCATAATGGACATTTTTCTCATTCAGACATGCCTCATTCGTGGTATACTGTGAAGTAGGGTTTGAAAATAAGTCACAGCCACATCACTGATGACAGCAGCTCAATTCACAATAGCCAAGCTATGAAACCAAACTAGATGCCCTTCAAAAAATTAATGGATAAATAAAATGGATATATACACAATGTAGTATTACTCAGCCATAAAAAAGAATGAAATTATGGCATTTTCCAGTAAATGGAGGGAACTGGAGAATATCATGCTAAGTGAAATAAGCCAGTCCCAAAAATCCAAAGGTAGAATGTTCTCTCTGATATGTGGATGCTAACCTGTAACAAGGGAGGGTAGGAAGGGAAAATATAGAAGAAGTTCATTGGATTAGACAAAGGGGAGTGAAGGGAAGGGAGAAGGGAAAAGGGAGGGGAATAGGAAGGACAGCAGATTGGATCAGACATAACTTTCCTATGCTCATGTATGAATGCACGGCCAATGTAACTCCACATCATGTTCAACCACAAGAATAGGATCAAAATTGTAATGGAAATGGGCTAAGGAACTGAATAGAAACTTCTCAGAAGAACATATACAATCAATAAACAAATATCTGAAGAAATGTTCAACATCTCTAGCAATTAGAGAAATGCGAATAAAACCTAAGATTTCATCTCATCCCTGTCAGAATGGCAGCTATCCAAAATATAAGCAACAATAAGTGCTGGTAAGGATGTGGTGAAAAAGGCACATTCAAACATTGCTGGTGGGACTGCAAACTGGTGCAACCTATCTGGAAAGCAGTATGGAGATTCCTTTAAAAACTTGGAATGGAACCACCATTTAACCCAGCTATCCCACTCCTTGGCCTATACCCTAAAGACTTAAAAACAGCACACTACAGTGACGCAGCCACTTCAATGTTTATAGCAGCACAATTCACAATTGCTAAACTGTGGAAGCAACCTAGATACCCTTCAATAGATGAATGAATAAAGAAACTGTGGTATATATACACAATGGAATATTACTCAGCAATAAACAAGAATAAAATTATGGCATTTGCACGTAAATGGATGGAATTGGAGAACATCATGCTAAGTGAAGTAAGCCACGCCCAAAAAACCAAAGGCCAAATGTTCTCTCTGATTAGTGGATATTGATACATAAGGGGGATGGGATGGGGAGCATGGGAGAAATGGAGGAACTTTGGATAGGGCAGGGAGGAGGTGGGGGAGGGGAGGGCAAATGGGAGTAGCAAACATTGTTGCATGAGATGAACACCACTACCCTAAGTGCATGCATGAAGACACAAATGGTGTGACTCTATCTTATTTGCAACCAGAGATGGAAAATTGAGCTCTATATACGTACTAGGACTTGAAATGCATTTAAATTAACTAATTTAAAAAATTGTAATGGATTGCACCCCATGTATGTATAATATGTTAAAATATACCCTATTATATGTATATCTAAAAACAACACATTTTTAAAAAAAGAAAAAAAGTCATGGAAGCCTCCCTCCACCATCACTATCACTAATCCTGCCTTCCAGAGGCAGAGTTTACAGCTCTGTGTGTTCTTCCTGACATTTGTCTACATTTAATCAACAGTATATAGGCACGCGCACTTGTGTGTGTACAAATACACAGTTTTTTTATGAAAATAGGATTGTGCCTTATTAAGCAACTTGCTTTCTTTTCATGTGTTTATCTTTTAAAACCCTGTACATATAGTATGTGAGAGACAATAAGGAAATCTGGAATCAGCAAAAGGATTAGTGGGTGTCTGCGAGAAGAGCTATGTTTTTTTCCAAGCCCTTCCTTCCGGGCTGATCCCAGCTCTGAGCTAATTCTACAGCTCTGTAAGATTTGGAGAACAGATGACACACAGTGACTCTTGATTGGAGACAGACAAATGAGTTCTGTCAACCCTTCTACCATGTGCAAAAGCCAGTTCATTGTGGCTTTCTGAAAATCAAAATTCCTGATCCATAAATATGCCTGTCCTTTGCCTTCTCTTTTGAATCGGTTGTAACATCTCTGGTTCATTCATTAATAAATATAACGTGTGTTCTTTTGTTATCTATTCAGAGTCATGATTTCACCTTTTTTAAAAAAAATCACCTTTTCACAATAGGGATTACTTTCTCTAGTATATAGATGAAGAAATGCAGACTTCAAAAGATTAGTGATTAACAATTACCAGATTGCCCATGGTGACAAGGAGAGGTGGATTCCAGTGCAGCCTTCTGCATCTAAAGTTCCCACGCAATCTTGCCAGTGTCATTTCAAAGGAACAGGTACTAGCCACCTGCCAGCTAATAATCTAGTCATTTTAGGCTGCTGTCACCCATGTAGCATTGGAATCCCCACCTTACGGGAAAGAAAGCTGTGTGCAAAGAGGTGAGGTAATGGGAGATAACGGGTCCAGGGCACACTAGAAGTGGGATGCAAAGCGTGGCAGCCCTGCCCCAAAACTGCAACTCTCTGCTGCTATTGGTGCTATTGCGTGTCCCTCAGGGCTCTTTCTTGTCCTCCATCTAGCTTTTGGTAAGGCCACCCCAGTTCATCATTTGGATGATTATTGGTAGGATAGCATTGCCAATAAGTTTAGGTCTTGACAGGAGTCCAAAGCTGTATATTCATTTTCCAGAGCTACCATAACAATGTTCCAGACTTAGGGCACAGAAATTCATCCTCTCCGTTTTGGAGGCTAGAAAGCCAAAATCAAGGTGCCAGCAGGCTCATGCTCTCTGTCTGACCACTCCAGAGGAGGGTCCATCCTTGTCTCATCCAGCTTCTGGTGTTTGCAGGGCCGTCTTTGTCATTCGGTGGCTTCTGGAAACATCTCTCCAACCCTCTGTCTTCACGTGTGTTCCGGCTGTGTCTCCGTGTGTCTTCACATGGCATTTCCTCCGTGCCTGTCCCTTTCTGTGTGCTCAGATTCCCCCTTCTATTAGGACACCAGGTGGACTGAATTAGAGCCCATCTAATGACCCCATCTTAACTTGGTTAAATCTGCAAGACCCTATTTCCAAACAAGGTCAAGTTCTAAGATCCTGGGGGTTAGAACTTCAAGGTGTGTTTTTTTGAAGGGATAGGAAGCATATGTAGTTCACCTCACAACAAAGGGGAGCTCAACCCCTCCCAAAGCCTGCTCTGAGCCTGCTAGTTTCACCAAAAGCTCTGTAGAGCAAAGCCTCCATCGTCTGATGCGTAGGCCCGATCCCTGGAGGTGCTCACGGTGGTCACTGGCGAGCTGCCATCCTAAAGAAGCTGCAGCCACGAAACCTGCCAGCTCTGAATTGATATTTCCCAAACCAATTTGAGCTCAGGAATTGTGGGAGTATTGGTGGTGGTGGTTTTAATAGTGTTCTGTGAAACATGCTTCGGACAATTCACAAGATCAGAGCCTGACCCTGAAACCAGGGAGGCCAAGATTTGCATTGATCCTGCTCTTTACTGAATATGTGACCTTGGGCAATGATATCCTCTCTGAGTTTCAGTTTCCTCGTCTGTGTAAGGAGAATGAAAACCCCTAATTAGTTATTTAGGGTGAGTTCCTTGCTATAACAACATTACAAAAGTTGAATGGCTTGGGGACAAGAGGATATCAATTCATTCCTTGCTCTGGACGAGGCAGGGAACATGCTGTCTGGGCAGTCGCTCCACAGTGGCATCCAGAAAACCAGGGTGACGGATGCTCTGCCATTTTAACTGGGTGGTTTCTAGGGGTAGGTGGGGTTATCTTTGTTCCATCCAGTGGGGGACAGAGCTCTGGGAATGCCTGCTGGGAGGTTTCCAGGGGCCAGGCTCTGCAGCAGAACAGCTCCCTCCGATTCACATGCCACTGGTCAGAACCCAGTCCTAGTGCTAGAACTCCCTGTAAGGGGGTTGGAAGATGTGATAGAGCAGTCATGTCCCAGTGGGACACACTCTAAAGAGAAGGACAGCACATCTGTAGTGGGCATCTAGGCCTCTCTGCCACAAGTACCTTCAGGGGTGCTCTGAGGATTAAAGGAGGCTTCTGACAAGTGCAGAGTCCTTAGCATGACACACAACTAAATAACTACATAAATGGCAATAGCAGAAATAAGAAGCAGGCCCTGTGGCACACAGAAATGTGGACTCCCTTCTGCCCATTTCTTCCATAGTGTCCTGGTGGCCCAAATCTGCCATGTGGTAGGGAAAGAGGAGTCAAGTTCCAGCCCAAGCAGCTTCTCCTCTGCTTCCTTTGCAGCCAGATGGAGAAGGGTGCTGCTCCAGGGTCTTGGCAGCCCTACAGCTTCCCAGGCGGCAGCCCCCAAGCTGCAAATTCCACCTTCCTGCAGTTGCTGAGCCGGCTGGGAGGCAGCACGCCAGGCCCCCACAGCAGCCCCAGGAGCACACATCAGTCGCAGACACTTAGCATGCTGGGGGAAGGGAAGAGCAGCATGCCCACTGTTTCCCTGCAAGGGCCGGACATGGTACAAACCCCAGCTACTCAGTCACAAGGCACAGGTGAGAACCACCTCAAACCTTCCCAAGCTCTGGAGCCTGCCAGAAATCAAAAGGGGTCAGTAGGGCAATTCCCTGCCTTCGAATGCATGCATTCTTTCCATGTCCACATTAATCATTAAAACAACTCTATCCTCTAGTCATATCCCCAAGCCCTGAACACATGAACAACTTCCAACAAATGTGTCCAGAAGCCCCTCCATCCTTTCTTAGCATGGAAATGAGTTTCTCTGAGCTGCCATCAATGTGTACATACAGCTCTGCTTTCTCTTGTTTTCACTCAGCTTTGTATACACTTTCCCACGGAGTTGGGTCTTTTAGGCATTGAGTGTGTCATAGGACAAAAAAATATATGGAAGACATATTTTGTTTTAGAATTGCTTCACCCAGAACATCTGGATAATGCTCAGACAACTGGAGAGATCTTGCTGATGCTGCAAGTCTCCAAATACAAGTCCCCTTGCAGATAGAAGATGCCATATTTTGCATCTATATATATTTATGTGGGTTTTCTCAAGCACCATGGTCTGCAGAATGTGACAGTGATTTCTTCCCTGGAAGTGGCATGACCTGCAGTAGTAACTGTTGGCCCAGCTACGAGTGCAGCCCAAATTATTTATTGCTTTTGATTCCTGCATCCTTCCCTGCATAAATTAAAATGTGACATTATTACACCCTCCAATAGCCCCCAAGTGACCTTTAGCACTCTCCCCACTCCGCAGCCGTTATTCAGCATAATTTGACCGGGTTGAGGCAAGTTGGGAGAGTGGGAAGGGATGGGTGGAGGCAGGAGGAGGCCGAGTCCAAATTAGAAACAGATCTAAAGAGCATGTGCAGGGAATTAGGCAGCGGGCCAGGAGCACTCGCTGGCAGCGTGCGTAACCCCTCTTTAGGGACTGTCAGCTCCTCCTAGGTTTCCACAGCGGATGTTTCCCCGGCCAGAGCACAGCTGGGTTTCAGTTGTCAAAGCCACAGTCAAGACATCTGAGAAGCGAGCGTAGTGCCAGTGTGCACACATGCATGCACACCCAGGCCATATGCCCACACGCTTGACCCTAGGACACTCCTAGCACACTTCCACACATACATGCCTCCAAAGGCACCTGCCCAGCTGCCCAAGCAAACCCCTAACGTAAAGGGTATAGACAGACACAGGTGCATGCACCGTGAATTGGGAGACACACTTAACACATGCGCACACCCAGACTCAGGCTGTGCCTGCCAGTGCTTTCTAAGAGAACTCTAGAGCTGGCTTCTCAATCCTTCTCAATCCTCTAACCCCACCACAAGACTGGCTGGGTGACCTTGGGTTAGCCCTTCAACCTCTTTGAATCTCTGCGTTCTTAACTGTAAGGTATAAATTATGGCAGACCTGATGGCCAAGATGATATAATGAAGTGAATGTCAGGAAACTATGCAGCCTTATTTATGTGAGAAATTGCAAGAAGGATGGGTGGGGACAGGGTGAAGCTAAGGGTGGTTCATATCCTTTCAGGAGGAGACATAAAGCACTTGGCTGACTTGATTTGTACTTTGATAAAAGGGGAAAATGTACACGCAAGGGTGAGCAGCTCAGAGAAGAACCAAGACACCCTTCCCAGCACCGCTGTGGCCAGGAAGGGCACTTGGAGCAGAGGCCTGGGCTTGCTAAACAGGGTTCTGAGGTTGAAGCTCTGCTCTGCCAGCTCCCTCTTCCCTCCACCCTTGTTCTCCACTATTCCTGCTCAGTTCTCATCTTCTCTGTCTCCACCCACACTCTTGGGAGGACTGTCCCCCTTCTGTTCTCTCCCTTGCCTTCAGGGCTTCCCTTCAGCCATCCTCATTCCCATAGCCACACCCCTCCTCATGTCAACCTCAGGTCAACCCAACAGAACCTGGCTGCCCTTTCCCTGGACCAGACTATACACAAGCTCATGTTCTGGATGCTGTGAGGACGGGGCCCAGGTCAGAAATAAATTGCATATTGACCCTGCCCCAGGAGAGTTGTGGGGTCCATGAAGGAATCAGCACAGAGCATTACAGAAGGCCCAGTCAGGACATGCCAGAGAGGACACGAGCATTGGATAGAGCCTGGAAGTTCAAGGGCCAGAAAACCATGTCCTATAGTACAGCTCAGGATACTGTGACCCAAGTGGCCTGGTGTGGGGAAGAACAGAATGGATGATACCAGCATTAGAGATAAACTGTTAAATGGAACTGGTCCTGAGGCCCATGGACAGCAGAAGACCTCAGAGTGCCAGGACCAGAGTACATATAGATAGGGGGAAGTGGGCACTGGGCGAGGTATGTGAGGATGGGAAGGTATTAGGCACAGACTCAGGAGTTTCTAGACCTTCATTTGGGCAACAATGACTTGAAGAGCTCCTACTATGTGCTAAATGCTGAGAATGAAGTGATTAATAAAACACAGATCCTGCTTCCTTGAACTTTTCACAAGAAGACGACTGATACACAAACAGGCAATAGCAAAGCCATCGGCTGTGTGCTCTCTAGGAAAGGGAACTGAGGATACAGAGAAGCCACCTACTTCAGACAGGAGAGAAGAGGAGGCTCTGGAAGAGGAATCTTGGGCCCAGGATATACAGAGAGCTGCAAGGAGTTTAGGACGGTCACCAGGAGAAGGGTAAGGTGGAAGGAAGAGGAGAGACGAGGATCGGTGGGTAAGCAAGAGCCAGGCCATGGTGCAAGGTCCCCGCTGGCTCACTCAAGCTCTCTTATGGTCATCATGTCAGCAGCTATTGTGAGAACCATTTGATAGGTGCCACACTGGGTGCTGAGACTGCAGTGGTGACCAAAGCAGGAGCACGTGGGTAGGACTAAGGTTGTCACAGTAGGAACCATGAGAAACCAACAGCTTTGAGAGCTGCACGGTCCACTTTAATTGGACAAGGGTGGTGAAGGGGGGGAATATAAGATGGTCCTCAGGTTTCTAGCTGGGGGTCTAGATGGAGGAAGAATCCTTCCCTGAGAAGAAACCCAAGCATGGTGGTGGTAAAGGATGGATGATAAGTCTGCACTGTTCCTGTTTGTTTGCAGGGTTAAAGAGGCAGGAGCAAGGTGGGGAGCTGGTGGCCATCAAGACTGGAACAAAGCCCCAGCTAAAGACCCGGGGAATAGTTTCAGGAAGGTGGCTGATTAGTCTGCTGCTTGAGCCCCAGCCTAGAAGAATAGGGTTCAGGATTGAAAGCTAGCTCTAAATGGGGACTAAAATACTAAAGGCAAAATTTCAGTTCATTTCAGGTGCCACAGATACCTGGGTATGGTAGCAAAACAAAGCCCAGCCCTTCTTGCCAAGTGGCTTGATCAGGCCTGGCTGCAGGAGTCCCTGCATGAAGCTTGCACCAATGAAAGGAGCTGTGGAAAGAGCCACTTGTACCCACACAATGGTCTTCTATGTGTTAGATTTGTCTCCTGACTAGATCCCTCACAACACCTAGAACAGAGCTGGTTGGATAATAAATGCCCAACCAAGACTCTCCTAGGAGCATGTAGACTTTCAGCTATATGTTCTAGTGATGAATGCAGCATGTGGCCTGAGTGGGCCCTCATTAAGCTCTCTTGAATTGAATTGGAGCTGCTGGCGTCCTTTGACTGCACTAGGAGAGTCCCATTTATAGCAGTCCTTTTTTATCTGCAGTTTTGTGTTTTCTTTGCCATGGTTTGATAACCCCAGTCAACCACAATCCAAAAATATAAAATGGGAAATTCCAGAAATAAATAATTCATAAGTTTTAAATCTCGTGCCATTTTGAGTAGTGTGCTGAGATCTTGTGCTCTTGCACTCAAAAGATGAATCATCCATTTTTCCAGTGCAGCCACACTGAATACACTATCTACCTATTAATCACTTAGTAGCCATCTTGGTTATCAGATTGACTCTCACAGCATCACAGTCCTATGTTCAAGTGACTCTTATATGATTAATAATGGCCCCAAAGCACAAGAGTAGTGATGCTGGAAATTGGGACATTCCAAAGAGAAGCTTTAAAATCTCTTAAACATCGTCACACATAATCACAAGAGGTGATTACAGTATAATAAGATATTTTGAGAGCCACATTCACGTAACTTGCATTATAGCACATTGTTATAATTGTTCTATTTCATTATTAGTTAATTATTTTGCACTATACCAAATTTATAAATTAAACTTCACTATAGATATGTATGTAAAGGAAAAAATAGCACATATAAGGTTTGATACTATCTATCCTCGGTTTCAGACATCTACTGAGGTCCTTAGAACATACTCCCTGCAGATGAAAGGGAACTACTATGAGTAATAGTACCCCCCCCAAAACAGCAGCTTTTAGTGCTGACCTTTGCTCTTCTGGAGCTTAGGGCAGCTTACACTCTGAAACCCCATGTGTTTACCCTACAACTGGATTCCCTAAAATACTGCCATTGTGATGAAGTCCAGGCTGACTACTTGAAACAGATATGCAGATATCACAAGTTGGGCTGAAATTTAGGGTTTGGAATGTATGAAGGCAGTCAGCCAAACAAAGATGGGAAGAAAGCATTTTCAATGCTAAAGCTCTTAGGAAGGGCATCATATGAATAGGTAAGTTTCAAAAGTATATGCCAGAAAAAGGTGTTAATCAATTAATAGAACAATGTGGAAGGAAAACCTAGGGTAACTGGATCCGAATGTTTTCCTGCTAAAAAGCAGCTTGAGCCAAGTGCAGTGGTGCACACTTATAATCCTAGCAACTCGGGAGGCAGAGGTAGGAGGATCACAGATTCAAGGTCAGCCTGAGCAATTTAGACTCTGTCTCAGAATAAAAAATAAAAATATCTGGAGATGTAGCTCAGTGGTAGAGCACCCCCAAGTTTGATTCCCATTACAAAAAAAAGAAAGAAAGAAAAGGAAAGGAAAGGAAGAAAAAGCAGTTGAAAGCTAAAACAGGGATGAGAGCTTACCCAACGAGACAGAAGGGTCAGAGTGGCTAGCAGCAGGGTTCAGAAGTACAGACCCTTCCTGCAATTATGGCACATAAGCTGCACGATTGCCTGATGAGCTGCCACCCCTGCAATTCAACAACAAGGCAAGATCTTTCCTATGACCCCAAAGCCATCCTTATGTGACAGGGCTATAGGCCAATCCCTTAGGGTTGGAGAGGGAAGTGACTACTCAAGATCTCCAGTTCAGCAGTGGCAAAGTGGAGATAAGAACCTTGGTGTTTGCCTCGGGTTTTTGATACCGTTCCCTATTTGTGCTGTGAACAGGAACGCAGAGCAAACTCAACTTTATCTGCCTGTTTCTCTTCAAATAGAAAATCCATTGCTTCTTGTCATCAACTTTTCTACTCTCCAAAAAGCAGATTTATCTGGAGTAAATGGTTATAATGCATTTCACGTACACGAAACGAGTAAGAGAAATGCCAGCATACAGAGATGTGGATTCAATGGGATATAACCCACTTGCAGGTTATAGCTAGTAAAGCTTTGACTCAAATTAATTTTGAGGTGAAAATCAATTTTGTAATATATCTTCTCTTGAATGCATCACAGATTGTTTATTTACTTTTTAAAAATATTTTAGGAAAAATAACCTTTTAGTTATTGAAATTAGAAATATATTTGCATTAAAATAGTAAACAATATTTTTCTTAAGAAACAATAAAATAAGCCAGCCACGTGGTGCACACTTGTAATCCCAGCGACTCAGGAGGTTGAGGCAGGAGGATCAGAAGTTCAAAGCCAACGCTGGCAACTCAATAAGACCCTACCTCTAAATAAAATGTAGAAAAGGGCTGAGGATGTGGCTCAGTGGTTAAGCGCCCCTGAGTTCAATCCCTGGTATCATAAAAACAAATCAGTTAATTAAATAAAGTAAATGGGAAAAGTATGAAAAGGATAAATTACACACAAAAAAAAATATCTCCTTATGTCTTTCCAGATGCTGGGTCTGGGACAGCTCCATTAGAACCTGAGGTGACCTGAGGTTGTCACAGAGATATAAATTAGGAGGAAACCAGAACAACCAAGAAGTAGCCTCTGAAAGCAGCAGATCTTGCACTTATGTGAGGAGCCTGAACTTGTATGAGGTGCCTTAGGGACAGCGGTTGTTGGTCACTGGGATGGAAGTGGGTCCGGCAGACTTCCTGGCTTCTGGTCAGACAAACTGCCTTCCTGAATTACTAGGTCTAGGAAGTGGTGGTGACAGAGTGGGGAAGAGGGTGGAGAAGTTCAAAGTGTCACACACAACCCCCACACAGCCCTCCCCCTAGCTGCCACCTCCCTTCCCCTTTCTCACACCAGTTACCTAATCTGCAAAGAGACTTGATGGTATCGGGATTCCTAACGGCTCTGAACTCCTGCAGGTCTATAATTCAGATACAAGAGCAGTTAGGGAAAGACAGGAAAACCCCAGCTCCCACCCACATCTCACCCGATGTGACACATAAAGTACTTGAGTGTTGGCCGCAGAGACTGAACAGCAGCTGTTCTGCGTGGAGCACTTTGCCCACGCTGGGCAAGGGCATGTGCCTTTCTCTGCATTGTCACATTTCGTGGCCATGGGGCCAGCACCAGTGATAGGACGAAGCTTAGGGAGGATGAATAGATTGCCCAGCCAATGGGACTGGATGTCCAGTCGTAACCCTGGTCTCCCCATTTCAGCACACTGGATGCTGGGCTATTTCTGGAGGTTTAAGGCTGGACAAACCTAATTATTTTTCTTTCTCCCACACTCTACATACACTGGGAGAAACACTCCCAGCTGCACTTCAGCTCCAAGCAGGGTGATGGGTTTTACTGGTGAGTTTGGGAGAAGAGCCTCCACCTGCGGGGTCAGCCCTTCCATTCTACTGGGCAAGAGGTGCTTTCTGACAGGGGCTGTGTCTTGGGGAGGCTCACAGCTGTCAATCTGTACCAGACAAGTAAGGCTGTCCATTCCAAGAGCAAGTATCAGCAAGCCTGCTTGACCACACACCTAAAGCCACATTTTTCTCCATTGGAGCAGTAAACGTGATACTGCATCTAGGCTTAGAACTTAGAAAGAGGAAAATGTTGTTATTTATTGAATTTCGTAGATACCCACCAATATGGACACCCAGTGCAGCCTTGAAGGGAGCCATGGCAGAAAGTTTGGGAACAGGGGCAACTATATCAGAATGGAACTTCTTAGAGCCAGAAGAGAACTTCCAGCAGTGAAACAAAAATAGAACAGGAGCCACATATGTGATTTTAAATCCTCTAGTAGCCAATTAAAAGGGAAAAAAGAAATAGGTATCATTAACTATAATAATCCATTTTATTTAGTTCAATATATCAAAAAGATCATAATTTCAGTATGTCCCACCTATAGATAATGGCTACAGTAGCCGACAGCACAACCTTAGATGCTCACCATCTGGCTGCTGTGCCTGTAGGAATCGGCTCCCCTTGACTGTGTCCCTGTGTGAAGACTTCCAGATGTAGAAAAGTCCCCATCTTCTGAATCACTCCATTCATTTATTTAGGGGCATCTCTGTTCTGTAGAAACATAGTCTTAGTCAGATTTTTAGCTGCCATGACTAGAAGACTTAATAAGAACAATTTTAGAGGAGGAAAAGTTTATTTGGGGGCTCACGGTTGCAGAGGTCTCAGTCCATAGACAGCAGGCTCCATTCCTAGGGGCTCAAGGTGAGGCAGAACATCATGGTGGAAGAGTGTGCTGAAGGGAAGTGGCTCACATGATGATCAAATAGCAGAGAGAGACTCCATTCGCCAGATATGAAATACATACCCCAAAGACATGCCCCTAATGACCCACCTCCTTCAGCCACATCCTACCTGCCTTCAGTTACCACTTAGTCAATCCCATCAGGGGATTAATTCACTGATTGGGTCCAGGTTCTCATAACCCAATCATTTCACCTCTAAATGTTCTTACATTTTCTCACACATGAGTTTTTGGGAGACACCTCACATCCAAACCATAACAAAGCGTCTCATCCTCCACTGGACTCCAGTCCCCCACTGGACTTGTTCCTGTCTTCTAAGACTCAGTCAGAAGGAAACATTCCCTTAGAAAAATCCCTCTCTCCTGTCTTTCCTGGCTGCTGCCTGCCTGACTCACTGCCCAACACTGGTATTGTTTGGGACAAAGCTTTGGTTTTTTTCCTCACTTAAGAACACTATATTTAGAACTGCGGAGGACACCTGTTGTTTTTTGACCACACAGCATCTAAACAGTCTTTGTTTTTGAAGAATCCAAAATAGGTGAGAGCGCAGCCCACCTCTTGTCATGCAGGCTGATCAGGAGGTAGCATTCCTTTGCCACACTCAGCTAATCGCACGTTCATGCCTGAGAGCTGGAAGCCATCAGGAGAGCACAAAGACAGGGAGATGGCAGCACTTTTGTATGGTGGTGGCAGAGGCAAAGGTCCAGCGGGGAGCAGCAAGCTTCCTGGGGTAGTGGCGCCATGCAGGCAAACCATCTTCAGTGGTCTGCGAGTGGCCCCCCGATGGGTAAGAGAATAGAAAGGGCACTGTGAACACTGGCCACACCCCTGGGCTCTGGGCAAGTCAGCTTCCTCCCTGGGCCTCTGCCTGAGTGGATGGCCTGAGGTGCAAAGCACTGAGACTTTAATGCAATGCAGCTAAAAGTGAGGTGGCAAGAGGTCCAGAATATTAGACAAACATTTCACCATCTTAAGTGTCCCCAAAGGTTTACACGGTAAGCCTAGTCTCCAAGGTGGTCCCATTCATAGGTGGTGGGACCTGTAAGAGGGGGGACCTACTGGGCAGTCTTCAGGTGGTTAGGTGTTTGCCCGCACCTTGAAGGGGACACTGGCACTCCAGCCCCTTCTTCTCCCTCTCTTTTGCTCTCTGCCGTGAGGTGAATGCTTTTGTTCCACCAAGTGGCCCTATCATTACGTGACCAAAGCCACCAGGCCAATTGATCATGAGTTAAAACCTCTAAAATGTGAGCCAAAAATAAATCTTTTCTCTTGATGAGTTGATTATCTCAGGTTTTTGTTTTAGTGATGGAAAGTTCAATAATGTATACTTCTTCCAAAGAGTTCCCCATAAGTAATTCCAGGTCCACATTGGGTTTCCAAACTCCAAATGGTTTTCTAAGATTGAGACCAAGACCAAAATGAAAAGGCTGGTGTGACTCCCCACTGTTGCCAGGAACTACTATTTCCATGGCTACCTGGAAGCACAGCCTGAAGTTCTAAGTACAAGAAGTAACAGGAAATAGTACAAGATTCTGAGTCAGCACAACCTGGGTCCTCATCCCAGCTGGACTGTGATGTGGGGGAACCCTGTGCAGAAGGTTTTCCTTTGCCAGCACATGAACAGTTCCACACATGAACAGCAAGACATTGTGTGATTGTTAAAGTCCTTTCCAGTTCTGATTTTCTATGACTCTGAATCCTGCAGGCACTGTGATTTCTTTGAGATCATCCTTCCTTTTTTTCTGCTTCTCTGATTTCTATATTAGAACATCACAAGTTTACAAATGGATAAGCAAAATGCTGTAAATCTATACCATGGAATGATATACAGCCTTAAAAGGGAATGCAGTATTGATACATGCAACAACATAGACGGACCTTGAAACCACCAGGCCAAGTGAAAGAAGCCAGCACGAAAGACCACATAAGGTATGGATCCATTTATATGGAATGTTCAAAACAGGCAAATCTATGGTGGTAAAAAGTAGACTGGTGGTAGCTTAGGGCTGGGAGGAAGTGGGCCATGGCTGTAGTGCCCACAGGATTTATTTTAGATTTGATGAACATAATTCTAAAATTGTAGTAGTGATGACATGATTCTGTGCTTATACCAAGATCTTGAAACTAATGAATTGTGTAGTATTTGAATTGGATCTCTATGAAGCTATTAAAAACTCAGACAACAAGTTTGAGAGAAATCCAACATATTGTGAAACTGTGTTCCTGGCATTGGAGGAAAGCCTTGAAAATAAAATCCACTCTTGATCCAACAATTCTATGTGATTTGGTGCTTAAGTCTCTCCTCTTGTCAATTAGCCAAGATGGATTAATTTGTTTGAATATAACTTTTTTTGAAAGCACCCCTTCTCAGAAGATCTAATTAGACATCCAAAGGGATCAGAAAAAGAAAGAACAGGTCTAACATACAGAGAGTCCTCAGGAGACAGTGTCTCTTCCTGTAGTTTTTTATTAGGTGTTAATAGAAATTCTCATCTGAAGAAGAAAAACAGAACAGGGCACTTCATACTCCAATGAACACTTGAATAACTTGGGGGCTTGTTAAAATGAAGAGCCTGACCTGAGAGTCAGCATTTCTAACAGGCCCCCCCACAAGACTCATCTGAATTGTGATGTGATGTGAGTGAATGCATGAGAGAATGGAAGTGAGACCAGGGCAGAAGAAAGATACTGGATTTCAAAGACAATACCAAAAAATGACAAGATGATTTTATATTGGTTTTATATTGGAATAATAATATTTTGGATATATTGGAGTCCATACAATTTAATTTTTAAAGCACAAGTCGATTTGTTAAAAAACAACAACAACAGAAAGTTTCCTTCCATCCCCAATTATTCGTCTCTCCTCTTCCTTCATAATGGATTTCCAGCTGGCATGTGGTGGTCACCTGGAATGAACTCCAGGTCCCCTTGTATTTAGGTGGGACCTTGTGGGACTCTTTGTATGCAATGTAGGGAGTTGTGCAGCTGCTGAGAATCTTCTTTAAGGGATAACGCCTGTGGAATCTCTTCCTCCTCCACCCTGTTGCCTAGAATGTAGGGAGGCAGCCATCTTGATCATGAAGTCAGGTGATGGATTAACCAAATGGAAATGCCACAATGGCAGAGATCTTTGTTTGCTCCCCACCACCCACGGGCTATAACCCCAATATCTAGTTGGTGCTAAATAAATATTTGCTGGCTGACTGATTAAACGAATGAAAAAATGAATAAGCCTGAGCTAGGGAGAGGATGTCAGCCATATACCCTCCACCGAAATTTTACAGGAGAGAAAAACAAATTTCTATCTTATTTACCCACACCTAATCCTAATCAGTGCAATATCAAAAAATCCTACTACTGCTTTATGCTTTAGGCCTAGAAAGTTTACTTCAATGTTAAACCAAGCCTGAGTGAATATAACCACATTTTAAATACATTTGATATTCCTTCTTATTCTATATATTCTTTTACAATGCTGAAATCTATTCATTTGTATGTTTCATAAGCTGAAGCTTCAGTATTTTATGTTTCTAAAACCAAGTTAGGGCTCTCACAGTACTTTCTGACTAATAATTCCAAGCACTATAGAAATTCAATCCATCAATGTTTCTCTTAAGAGTCCTAGAAAGTAGGACTTGGCATCAAATAGTACTTAGCATTTTGGGGCTAGGGGTGTAGCTCAGTGGAGCACGTGCCTGGCATGTTCCCGGCCCTGGGTTTGATCCTCAACACCAGGAAGAAAAAAAGGGGGGAGGGGGGGAGGAAGGAAGGAAGGAAGGAGGAAATTTACAAGATAGAAATGATCTCATTTCCCTTTCTAATTAAGGAGAAATTTCCCATTTTATTCTCTGTCAAATACACTTCAGTGCTTCTAAACTGAACAGAAATTTTATAACAGAGAAGTTAGTAATGACAGATTTGAAGCTAAAACAAATGTTTTTTCCCTATTTTTAAGAACATTTCCTTGCATTCACCTAAGTTTTCAGCTCAGCTGACCTCTGAGAAGAATTACACCTTTATACATTGCTCCCTTAAAAAAAAAGAGAGAGAAAGAGAGTTTTATAGTTTCCGCAGGAACGAAGAAAAGACAGTGATGAATTAACTCTGGCATGCAAACAGGTGGGGACAGAAGCTCAGTCAACTCCATGCTGGGGCACCACCTCTGGCGTCCTCTCCTCAGAACAGGAGACACCCGTCAGGACTTCCATGACCGAAGCAGGCAGAAGGTAAGACCAGGACCTGGCAGGGAGGTAAACACAAAGGATCAGAACAAATCTTTGTGTATGTCCCTCCAACCAGGTGTTCACATTTGGGACCCTTTCCCAGAACAATGAGAGTCACTTACCCATCAGCAGGATTTTTCACCATCCAGTTCCTATAGCCCGGAGCCCTTGTTCTTCATTCCAGACTCACAGGATAAGGGCTTTGAAATTGTAGGAGGCCAAGCAGCAGCTGCGGGTCATGTTGCTTGCGCTAGTGGTCACACATCTACTTGCCAGCTGATGACAGGTTCTACTGTCGGCTCCCGGGGCTGGAAGGAGCCCTCCAGCCTTTGACCCAGAGGAATTCTGGAAGAACGGTTTAATCAAATAGCATCCTTGCTGGCCACTGTCAGGCCTTCTGGACTGAAAGCCTCCCGTTTGCTGGTGGAGGGTGATATAAGCATAGTGCATGGCTATTTCTGACATGCCAAGGAAGCTTTAAAAAGAAAGTATCTGATATCCAAGCTCCCTTTTAGTAGGGGCAAAATGCTTTAAAAAATATCCTGTTGGGACTGAGGTTTATAACTCCAGGCCATAGGATACTACTTAAAAACTGATTTGTGATCTCTTAAAGAGGATGGGATTTCAGTGGGGGGAACAGGCAATAGTATTAAAAATGGAAGAAAGAAGAATGCACATAGAGAAGTCCATCTCTGAGGCTAAAATGTGTGACAAAGGAGGCCAAGGGATGAGGCCAGAAAGACCAGCGGAGAGGGCTACGACTAACTGGATATCAACCTATGACGAAGAAATGCAGGCATTGATGAGCATAAAAGCAGAACAGGATAGGACCAGGACTGTATCTTAAGGCATCAACTGAATGGTGCCATAGGTAAATGGGTGGCAGAGGGAGCCGCTGGAAGCAGCTATTGCAATAGCACAGGTGATGTACCCCAACCAGGCAGGGGCATGGAGAGGAAGGAACTAGGGGATGGTGGTCACTTTGGTAGCTGCTGGCCTTGGAGTAGAGAGAGAAAGCCTGAGAAATACAAACTTCAGGCTTCTGACTTGGATCTAGGGAGATGGAGAAGGCAATTGGAGGTCATCTTGGACAGAGTGAGTTTGAGATGTCATTATAGTTTAGATGTGGGGTGTCTTCCAAAAGCCAATGGAGGAGGGTTTAGAGGTGAAATGATTGGGTTATGAGAGCTTTAACCTAATCGGTGCATTAATCCCCTGATAGGGATTGAGTGGTAACTGAAAGTAGGTGGGATGTGGCTGGAGAAGGTGGGTCATTAGGGGTGTGCCTTAGGGGTTTATATTTTGTTGTGGTGAGGAGAGCGTGCTCTCTCTTAGTTCGCTCCTGAGCCGCTTTCCTCCACCACACTCTTCCACCATGATGTTCTGCCTCACTTCTAGTCCTGAGGAATGGAGTCAGCCATCTATGGACTGAGACCTCTGAAAACATGAGCCTCCAAATATATTTTCCTCCTTAAAATTGTTCTTGACAGGTCTTTTGGGTCAGAGTGGTGAAAAAGCTAACAGATGCCTGCAGGAGAGTCACATGGGAACACTTTGCAAGATGTCCAGTGTACAGGAACCTGGGTTTCCAGGCTGAGGAGTATCTTTCCACTTATTCTCACAGTATCCTCTCCATGTGTCAAAGGTAAGAGAAAGCTGAGGCCCAGTGGGAACCTGACTCTCAGCACAAAGTGGTCTTTATTAGTAATGCTGTTTCCCTCCAGGTAGCAATTCCTACCATTGCTCCAATACCCACTATGTTGGCCCCAAGCTGTTCATAGACTCTCCACATGTCCCACAACCACCCTCTGAACTGGGTATCACCCTATATCTCAAAATGGCAAACAGAACTAAGACATGCCCAAGTTTTTACAGCTAGAAAGGAACAGAATCAGGTTTCAAACCAGCCTCTACATTCCTTCAAGGTGATTGTACTCAACACATGACATCTTCCCCAGATTGAAATCCAGATTGGAACTTAATGAGTACTACAGTGATCTCATCTGCAAAAGCATTCATTCATTTACTCAGTCATGGAATTGACATGGAACTCCTATGAAGCACAACATATAGCTAACCTAAGATGGAGAGCTGGGGGTGAGGACAATGCCTGTGGTTGTATAAATAAGTAAGGAGTTTGTCTTCATGGAATTCTAACGGAGCAGTCAACAAATAGAGCCTGGGGGCAAATTCTGGCCCACCAACTGTTTTTTTGACTAAAGTTTATTAGAATACAACCATGTTCACTTGTTTACACGTTGTGACTGTTTTTGTACCACCATGCCAAAGTTGAGGAGTTGCCCACTGAAACTGTTTTCCCCACAAAGCTTAAGATATTTACTGCCAACTCCTTTATAGAAAAAGTGGCTGAGCCCTGGCCTGGACTCAGAACCACATGGGCCATCGACTATGATCAACTGTGGAAACTTAGGCACAAATAAAGATGTGAGAATGCAGAGGAGTGACTAGGGGGTAGGATCCCCCAGGAGGCTATCAGAATGGGCTTCAACACATGAACAGTCTATTAGCAGCAGATTCCAGCCCAGAGCTGGTTCCCCAGGCAGCCTGCACAGGTAAAAGATGCCCACATGTCCTGGAAAGGAATCATTTGGTTCTCTTTCTAGAGCAACAGGAATCATGGTGTGACCTGGGCTCAGCCACTGCTGAGTGAACCAATCTACTTACCTGGGCCCTAACACTGGCCTATCAGGTTGCAAGATGCCAACTTGAGGGGAAATACCCAAATGGCTTGTGAAGAAGTCCAAGTGCTCTATAATCCTGGGGATGTCAATGGCTGATGTGGGTACATAGACTGCCTTAAGGATAATCACACCTAGAATGAGTCCTGCATTCCAAAATCGCCTTTGTCTCTGGCTGATCTTTCTGTTTTTCAGTCACTCTCACGAGACAGCTCTCTTGAAAGGAGTCATCCTTCAAGCTGGGAATGTGTGGACATCCCACCCCAAGAGACTGCAGTCTATGTTCCCTGAGGTGGACGCAGGCTGGAGGCTGGAGACAGCCTGAGTTTGCACTGGGGGATTGGGCACACTTTATCTGGAACCATCACAAAGAGGTCTTGCCTATCCTCAGCCAGCTGGCCCAGCCTGGTAAACGCTTTAGTCCCTGTTCCCACCCTTCCTCCAGGAAGCGCCTCCTTGCTCCAGCCTGGATGATGCTTTTCCACTCACACCCTTGAACCCACATCCCCAGCCCAAATGGGAGTTCGTGGCCCTGTCAGCGTAGCCCGCAGCACCTGGCTCGCCTTCCTCTACCCTGGGCCAAACCCTCAGATGCAGGAGAAACCAGAGCTGGTTCAGCTGGCCAGCACACGGGCTTCCTGTCCAAGTGTTTGTGGCTGGGCTTCCTGCTGACGGAAGGGCGGCCTGCAGCTCTGCTCTGACATCCCTGAGAGGTGGCTCCCAGGGCCCCAGCCGCCAAGCACATCCAGCTGGCACCCGGAGGGGTTGCCGCAGAGGCTGCACTCTGTGCAGCTGTCGGTTGACATTCACAGGGACGCTGGGGTCAGGCTGCAACAGCTATAAAGGGGATCCCTTCAGGAAGAGAGGAAACTGTGAATCAGAGCAGAAACACTGGAGTTCAGGCCTGTCCTGGGCAGGGAGCCAGAGCACGCCCCACTTACACCCCACACTCCAGATGAACAGACACCCATGCTTCGCTTAAGCCCACATTTCTGGACACCTGCAAATCTCTGCCTGTGTCTCTTCATGAGTCTCCATTACATACCTTCCCTCTGCCCCAGGGGCCCAGGCACCTGATAACAGCCCATCCTGGCTCCCAATCTTAAGGGATTGAACCTCGTGGAGACCCAAGTCCCTTTTCACAAGTGAAAATTGGAGGATGAGAGCATTTGCTGGGCTGAAGGTTTATTTTCCCACGGTTCAAGGGCCATGATGTAGAAAATGAGGCTGGACTTCTTTACAGCTCCAGGGGGTCAGAACAAGCATGATAGGCAGGCAGAATTCAATCAGGCTGTCCGAGAAGGTAGTAAGCCTCCTATTACTGGAGGTATTCAAGGGAGATTGTCCTCGTAGACTTTGAAGTGCTGGTCTGCAAACTCTGTGAGGACCAGGCCCATGCCTACGTCCATCCACTACCACATGACTAGAAAAGAAGGGAGCGAGGGAGGGAAGAAAAGAGAGAGGGTAGGAGTTCAATACTTTGAAGATCAAACTCCTCCTTTAGGGGAGAGTGTAGACAAGCTGGCTGTTGAATCCAGTTGTGTAGCTAACAGGTTACAGAGTACAGGGGCCTACCCCTAATAACCACAGGACAAGACTGACTTAACTGTCCTGTGAGGTGCTTATTTAGAGGTGCAACCTGTATCAAGAACTCTATCTGCAAACTCCTTTTCATTCCTTCTTCACTTCTGCAGAACCCTGAAAAATCCCCATGTGAAAGATGCAGAGCCTCAGAGATAAGTGACAAGCCTAAGCTAAGACTTATCCTGGAGATTCCTGATTCTGAGTCCAGTATTCCTCAAAATATGCACTCCTTTCTGTTCCACTGCTCATAGATCTTTTGGCTCTTGTTTTGGTCTAACAACAACAACAACAAAACAAAACAAAACAAACAAACAAAAAAACCCTGGTGTTTGGTTAAACACCATAGGCTCCCCATCTTCAAAAAATGTATTAGGAACAGCTCAACCTCCAAACATGATCCTCTCTTTCCCCACCTCACTCTGGGCGGAGATAATATTGGGGCTTAATAACTAATCAAGTAACCAACATAGGACTTGAGACTATTTACAGAAGCAAATGTGCTTTTCAAGGGCCCGTCCTTTTGGCCACCCACTGGAGGGATGCCAGGCTTTCCCTGAGTGTCGCTAGGTGGGGATTAGGCAGGTGCTTTGCTTGCTCCACCTCAGATTGATGCTTCACCCTTGCCTGCCCTCTTCCAATCCCAGACTCCTACCCCTGCAAGCCATGTTTGTCTCACTGCCAGGAGACTGGGTGGAGGAAGCAGAAACCAAGAGCTCTCTCCCTGTCTCTCCCTTCTTCAGCAACACCTCTGGGGTCTCAACTTCTGCCAGGAAACCTCCTCCAATGGCCTGGCTCTCACTGAATCCTGGAAACCCCACCTCATCTCTGGCCTTGCAGCCCAGGAGTGGTAGCAGCTGCCGTTCTCCAGGATGCCTTCCCCAGGCTGCCTTCCCCTGAGGATGCCCTTCCATCTCCTCCAGCACTTTTTAGAACCAGTTTTCCTCTATCAGGATTTCTGGAATAGGTTGTTTTCTGCCAGGATTCTGACCATCTCCCTCCAAGTCAATGTGAGTGGAGAAAAGGCCAAAAGGCCAAAAGGCCCAGAAAAGGCCAAACTGATAGAAATAGGGACAGTTCTATCTTGACTACCTAATGGAGGATCAAAGAAGCAGGGCAGGCCAGGAACACAGGGAAGGCCAGGTCTGTGTTTGCCAATATGAGGAGGCAACTTAGGTACACTCAGCTCTGTATGGGAACCAGGGACCTGGAGTCCACTCCAGCTGTCCCTCCACAGGCCCCTTCCCTCCCTTCTCATGCCTGGCTGCAAAAAGCCCCCGCCAGCCCTGACATCCTTCAAGGCTATGACGCAGAGTCAGTGTTTGTCATGTACATGGTCCAGACCGTGTGACTCAGCCTCTTGGGGCTCTGAGCAAGACAAACTTCCAGGTTCACCTCATCTCCATCAAGGCAAAAGGGGAGGGGCTCCTTCAGCAAAGGAAGCAGGTGTCTGCCCTGCTACTCCCAGACCTGGGGCATCTGGGACAGAGAGAAATGAGTCCCAGGGTGGGCCTCCTCCACCCCCATCTGCAAGGAACCTTACCCTGGGCTATCAGGGTCAGTTTGAGGCTTTTAACAGTTTTGCCCAGGCAGGGCCCTGAAGGGAGGCTGTGTTCTCTGAAAATACTGTTCATAAGCACAGGGACTTTATGGAGAAAGGAAGAAAGTGGGCCTCAGCTCCAGGTTCACATGGCCCCACTATATGCTAAGCTGAGCTAAGCTGTCACATGCTTTATGTCCTTTCATCAATTAACAGTGAGAAAGAGACACACACACACCCCGCCCCAAATGCAACAGGCCCCATTCAGCACACCTATATTGGGTACCTGTCAGATACTATGGATTCTGCTGAGATGCGTTAACTATGATCCCTGCCTTCCAAGAAAGACAAGAACTTGAAATCTGGAATCAGCCAGACCTGCCTGGGTTTTTGATCTGGATTCCAACAACTAGTATTTATGTGACCTTGGACACGTGACTCTTAACTCCTGAGCCTCAGTTTTCTCATCTAAGAAATGGACATAGTAATTATCTCATCTCATTAAGTTATTGAAGAATTTGTGTAGGTAACCAACATTGCACAGTGTCCAGCACATGAGGAACATTCTTCATACGTGTTGACTTTTCAAGAAAGTAATAAATCTAGGTTACATGCTTTATGGTGGCTTCCAGGGGTGGAAAGGCATTTTTGAAGGCTGCTTTTGTTAACACTGTGAATACATTGCAGTCTTCTGACCCCAGAATAGGATAAAACAGCGCTCCTCGTTTCCCATTTTGGAAATCTCCAGCAACCTGACCTTTGAGGCATCCCACATGCCCTCAGTCCCCGTGGCAGCCCTTGCGGCCACCCCTCAGAGTCGCCGGATGTGCCCCTGAGGTCCAGGGTTTGGAGAGTTTCCGGGACTGGCCCGGTCACCCTGCGACTCTGCAGTGTCTGGCAGCCCCACCCTTCCTGGCAGCCAAGCCGCCTCCTCAGCCCTCTGAAAGCCTGCCAATGCTGGAGGAGGGAGAGCTGGGCAGAGGGAGCAGCAAGGTCCTGCTCCCGTGGGGGAGGGCGGGCCGAAGTAGGGGGGGGCACGGAAGGGCCCATTGCTCCTCCCGCGCCCCAGTGCCACGCGGGCTCTGTCTCTGGAAGTGCCTGCTGCTCCCCCTGGTGGGAGAAAAATGATGCGCCATGCCCTTAGGCTGCCCTCTCCCCGCGCCTGGAAAGACGGGGAGTTTTCCCTAGTCTCATCCTACAGCACATTAGTTTTTCACTGTTTTTCAGGCCTTTTCGTATCCAATTCCCACAACAATTTGGTGATTTTTAAATGGGACACATTTTTGGAACCCATTTCACAGATGAGAACATTGAGTCAGTCTCTGGCAAGTCATCTGCAGCAGAGCTGGCACTGGAAACCAGATCTTTTCCTTCTATTTGGCATAGGCATTACTGAATGCACCACACTCAAAAGGGGCAGAAAAAAAAAAAAGACCACCTTCTTGCCCACTGCCTACCCCCTTCCTCCTGGTCCCTGAACACTAACAAGACACCATCTTACAGCAAGACTGGTTCGTTCTCCTCTCTGCCCTCCATCACCAGAATCGAAGTGCCGAGCACTCTACACCGCTCAATTCAGCCTCCCCTTCCAGCAGCGCGCCTGACCACACACTCTCCAGGAGAAGCCTGCATTCTGCTTACTGTGGTGGGGCCAGGGTTCAGAAGGCCTCCCCTGGAGGCCACCTCCACCACACACACACACAGCTGTGTGAGCTGTGCAGAGGCCCAGGGCAGTTCGAACGCTGAGGTGGGGAGCAGAGGGAGTGGCTCCAACCCTGTCAATGAAAGCTGCAGTGGCCTGGCCCGGCCCAAAGGCTGTTCCCTGGAGAGTGGGCCCAGGCCCCTCCTGTCACCCCTGCCCTGGCAGAGACAGATTGGAGAGAGGCCATTTTGAGCTACTCACTCATCAAGGGGGGTAGGTGACCCTTGCCCTTGTCTTCTTCCCTGAAAACAAAGTCCTTCCTTTGAGCTCTCCAGAGATAGGCCTCCTACACTGAATGCAGCCACATGCGGCCCTAGGGGATCCTGGGTGGGGGACATCCCCCAGAGGCCTGGCCTGGGGACCTTGGCTTGGAGGCTTTCCCAGACCTTTGGAGGCCAGAGGAGGAAGCAGGCCTGCCGCCTGCCACCCACAGCCCGGATCCTGTCATGGGACAGAGCTGGGCCTGAGCTCAAGGACACAACAGGCAGACAGAGAGCTGTGTTTCCTGGGAAGGCAGCCAGTCCTTGTGCCCTCAGGCTTCCGGGCACTGAGGAGAGCGGCAGGGCAGGCACCCGCTGCCATTGGCCCCCTCCAGGCCCTGGCTGGGTGGGTACACCCTGTCTCTGGTCTCCATGACAGAGAACTACAGCAGGAGGGGACCAAAAACAGTGAGCTTCTTCCCTAGCCCACTCCCTCCAGAACCCAACAGTGCTGCATTATGGGGACAAGGTGCATAACACCAGGCCTCAGGGCCATGCCAGCATATACCCAAAAGCACACAGAGTACAAATCTCTGGCTGTTGCATTCTGAGTCTGTCTCCTCTCCCCTGCTAGGCCGAGCTGTCTGAGGGCCTGGGAAAGGCATTTGATTTGGCCTCAAAAACACTGGGCTCTAGTTCCTGGGTAGTGTTGCCATCTACCTGTGGGCTCATGGTATGCCATCCCTCCCCCCTCAGTCTCAGTTTCTTCAGCTATTCTAAGGGATATAACCACGCTGTGTGCACCTTCCTGGTTGCCCGAACTCTCAAAGTATAAGAGATACACGAACATGATACTACTGTGATGGCTGCTCCTATTATTAAAGAGTTTTAGAAAGTCTTATTGACCTGGTTTAACACTTCACTTTTCCATGTTAGGGAGAACCAAAGGTGAAAAGGAAGATCAGGGAGCGTGGGAACCACTGGTTGGCAGTCTTGGGCTCTCAAAGCACTTGTGCAGAGTCCCCCGAGGAGGGCTCATTCCAGCCTCCTGTGGTTGGCAGAGCAGGCATTGCCCACCTCAGGGGTGAGGGGTGGTGCCCTAGTATAAGAAAATAAAGGATACTTGGCCAGAATGGAGAAGGGGTGGAAACCAAGTCCCAGGAACAGCAATTAAGGAACTCAGACAGCTCAAGCCAGTAGTCATTGAGGGGAGCCTAGGTTGTGTCTGACTCCAAAGGACATGACAAGGGCCTTAGAGTGACCATCTGTAGATGACAGGTTCTGATTGCTTCAAGAAAGAACTCTCACGGTGGCCCACACCTGTAATCCCAGGCCTCAGGAGGCCGAGGTATGAGGATCACAAGATCAAAGTCAGCCTCAGCAACTTAGCAGCTTAGCAAGATCCTGTCTCAAAATTAAAAATATAAAAAGGGCTGGGGATGTGGCTCAATGTTAAGCGCCTCTGGGTTCAGTCCCTGGTACCAAAACAAAAACAACAACAACAACAACAACAACAACAAAACCTCTCTAGAAGCTGAGCTTTCCAGCAAAGACTAGACTGTTTTCATGGCGTGTTTGTCTAGACCTGACTTGCGTGGTGGTGGGGAGGTGATTTTATAAAGGGCATGGTGAGTCAAGCGCATTAGAGGATCCTCCCCTTGTCCTGGGACTGCAGGCTTCTCTGTTCGCCGTGGGACGTAAGGCCATCCCTGGTATTAATTAGCAAGCGCTGCCTAGACGGTTATTCAGAACATAAGCGCTTGGCCCAGCACGCTGTTGCACCGCCCGAAGGCTACACATCTTGTACATATTACCCCCAAGTAGGAGGGGCCGGGTGTCTATCAGGACAGGCAATTTAATAGCTTATAAATGGTTCTGTTCCCACGTAACCTTCTATTCCACACACAAAGTGTATCTCTCTCCCCTCACTGTGGAAATGGAGGCCACGTAGGCGCCTCACACTGCCACGAAGCATGTGGTCTTTCCAATGCCAGGAAAAACAAGTCTGCGCATGCAAAGAACCCACCCTGAAACATGGCGGGCCAACTCTTCAGGGCTGGGTGGTCCCCTGGTTGCCACACACAAGTTTGGTGCATGGCATTCACCTGCCAAAATCCACACTCAGGTCACCCTGAGTCAGGAGTTGGGGAAGATGCTGGGCGGTGGCCCGTTTCTAAAGAGGCGGCTGGTGATTCCTGCAGCTGGGACACCCTGGTTGTTATCATGGAGTCTCCTATCTGTTCAGCCACCCTATCAGCCTGGAACCCGGCCAGCAGACAGCCAGCTGCAGACCAGCTGTTGGTGTGAGGAAAACCAGCAACCTAGAGTCATGACGGCTGAAAAGCGGTCTTCACTCTAAGAGACCCAGCGCAGACCCCAGGAAGGTGCAGCCCTGCAAGGAAGCACACTGGGCTCCTTTAGGCAAATGCATATTGACACACCAGATTCTGTTTTATCTTGTTTCCACGCAAGCTGTGAGGGACAGCGTGGAAATAGCAAAGCTTGCCAGGTCTGCGGGTGGTCAGGCATCACCTAGCAGGGAAGCAGAGAATCAGAGAGGAACTAGAATCCCAGAGGGGAACAGCATCTTGGCAGTGGTAGGCTCAGGTCCACAGCTGCCTCTCCCCTGAGCCACAGGTCTCTTCCCACCAAGCCCTACACCAGGGAATTGCAGGTTTAAAGAGATAAACACAAATAATCTGGCACCTGGTGCCTCTGGGATCCAACTCATGTGGCCTTCACTCCCCCTTGCTCTCCCAATGATTTGGGACCCAGCAAGCTTGCTCCTTGGGGCAGGAAAAGAGATTGCGAACACTGTCCCTCCTGGCTCTTTCCATCTTCTCAGCCAGCTCCTGGGAGTCATCCTGACCCCAGTTCCGAGGCACCTCCTCCAGGAGGCCTTCCCTGCCTGTGAACTCCTGACTTAGCCCTGCTTCAGGTCGCTTCTCTGCATGCGCTACTGTTCGTTTCATATGTGTGTTTCATCTGTCTCCTTCCGCTAAGAGTTAAGTGCCAGAGGAGCAGACTCTGGTGGGAACTAACAAATATATGATAGAATGACCGAAATGACACTTGCATTTTGAATTACAAACAGCCCAGAGTTGGTAGGCATGATGAAAATTTGTGGAGATATTGTTAAACCTAACATTTACCTGAGGTTCTCCTTTTCAGGTGTCCCTGCTGGCAGACCTGACAGGGAAAGGAGGACAAAGTACTCTCCAGGTCCCTGAAAGGGTAAATAGGATTTCCTGAGCTTTGTTTTCCTTCTCACTTGCAGAGAGAAGCTAGGGAGATGGGTGACAGCCTGGATCTCCCCCACCAGCCCCTCCCATAATTGCTTCCTGCCCCTCTTCCTCTCCCACCCCGAGTGTCTGTCATTCTCTGCTTGTAACAAACTGCTTTTCACCTTTGAAAGCTGAAGAGTAATGGCAGCTCAAGACAGCTAGGAAGTTCTTTTCGCAAGCAGGGGGATGTTTAGAGGTAGAGAACACTATTGATCACTCTCCCCAGAACTAGCACCACTGAAATTCTGTGTATTGAGCATTTATGGACAATTTGTGGGCCAGGTCCTGTTCCAGACATTCTAGCAATGTGAAGGTGGGTCCTATCTTTCAGGGGCTTTCAAGCCAGTAAGAAAGATGAAGAGATGTTTCATTAAGTACTTACTAAGTGCTAAACACTGAGAGACCTATTAGGAATGAAGAATAGACCCTACCATAAGCAGTGGTCACGTGGAGAAGGATAAATTGCCAATGATCTCAATATTCTGTCCTATGTCCCGTGAAAGGAGAAGAGCGGGTGAAAGGTAAGGGCAGCAGGGACGCTAATGAGCAGACATGGAGGCCCAGCTTTAAGGGAGAGGTAGGGAGTGGCCCAGGCCACGTGCCCCATGAGTAGGGGCAGTAGCCAGATGAAAGGTGGGCATGAGCTGGCTGGGTCTAAGGTCTGCAGGGAGGCTGGGGAGGCTGGACAGGAGGAGGAGGGCAGGAGAGATGGGGTACAGAGGCAGGCTGGACAGAAGCCTGGAACAGTATTGGTAGAATGGAGAACAGCCGATTGCAGCAAGCGCCAAGGAACATGTAAAGGGCGGTGACAGATAAGGAGGGAATACCTGACCTGAGAGAATCCAGGGAACCTGGGACTGAAGCTGGGAATCTGGCAGGGAAACCACAGTCTGGAGACTGTTGCCAGGATTAGAAATAGATGACAGGGCTCTGGCAGAATGACAGGAAACAAAATTGGGAAACAAAAGTTGGGAAACAAAAATAATAACAACCTGCTCTTTCCATTCCTCCCTCCCTGCCACAGAAGCCCCCATTTCAAATTGCCTGTCCAGGCCAAGTACGGTGGTGCATACCTGTAATCCCAGCAGCTCAAGTAGACTGAAGTAGGAGGATGGCAAGTTCAAAGCCAGCCTCAGCAATTTAGCAAGACCCTGTCTCAAAATAAAAAATAATAAAAGGGATTGGGGATGTGGCCCAGTGGTTAAGTGTCTCTGGATTTAATCCTTTGTCCCCTCCCCTCCAAAAAAATTCCTCTCCAACCCATGCCCAGATCCTGTCCGCCAGCCCCTAGCTTCACAGCTCCCTTTGGAGAGAGAGACTGCCAGGAGAAAAGGCTTCTAGAGAATACTGTGCCCAGTTGTGGGAGGAGAGGGTGGGTGAGGTGCCTCTGCCACTTCCCCTGCCTGAGCACAGCCCAGGAGGCCCCCTTATCCTTTGCCCCAAACCCCAGCACCTGGACATTAACCAGAATAGTAAGATCTTCTATGAGAAATGTCCACCTTGATTCACTTCAGAAAGCCAAGGAGGGAGGGGACCCAAGGGCAATGGGAGGCACAGCTAATCATGAAATAATTTTTCCCTTGAAGAAAATTCACCTCTGTCCCCACTCCAATCAGCTGAGTGACATACCTTCAGTCAATGGGTGCATGAGAGGGCCCTAGCCTGGCTTGGTGGCATGACCAGCAATAGGCCTGAGAGAAGGAGCACAGGATAGGGAGCCAGGCCAGGCTCTGCCTCTGAGTGAGTCCCCTCCCTCTCTGGGACTCAGTTTCCCATTCTGTAAAATAAGAGGGTCAGTGGCTGATTCTAAGGCACCTATTGTCACTGACCTTTTCCGGCCACCTGCCTTCCATCCCCTGCCCTGCAGCCTAGCCTCTTTACCAACCCCATTTGCCTGTCTCTTCACACCATGGTGAAAGGGAACAGTCACCTACCAGCACCCATCAGTGCACCCACCAGCCACATGCTCACAGAGCCCCTTCCTGAAGCCTTCCCATCTGCCAGTGCCTCACACTGGCCCAGGTAAGGTTTCGATGACTGCCAGTAGCTGTCAATGTTGGCTGCCTGGCAAGAGTTTTTGCCAACTCCACCCCCTCCTCCCTTTCTCTCCGGGCCTTGGACCACTTTCAGGACTTCCTGACTTGGCTGCATGCCTGCTGCCAAGGTCCCCACACACCCTCTGCAACCTGAAGAAGGCACCAAAGGCCTGTGCCCGCAGCCCAGTGCCCCCTCCACCATCCACAGGCAGCCAGGAGCACAGCCTGGGCCTGGATGGGTCCCTGGGGAGCAGACAGAGAGGCAAGAGACTGCTTCAAAGGGCTTTGCTTTTGTTTCTAGGGACATCCAGGGACAACCTGGGCTGGGAAACAGGTGAGAAAGGCAGGAAAGGAGGGATGGGAAAGAAAATAGCTGGGCAGAAAAGAAGGGCCCAAACCAGCAAAACATCCACCAGCTCTGCAGTAGGCGGGGAAAGCAAGAGACGGTGTCACCGCCCACCAGCCTCCAGGTCCTCCCCAACAGAGCCCCAGCCTCCTCCTGCCCCTGCTCCCAGCCTGACGTGGGGGTCAGCGGATGACCTCCAATGGAGCCTCAGAATGGAACGCCCCCGGCTGGGGGCTTCATTTCGCTCCCTCCTCCTCTCCCCAGAGGGAAGAGCAGGAGAAGCAACCCCAGCCCTGAGAAGCCAGGCCCTGGGGCTTCCTTGCACCCTGACCCCAGCACGGATGGAAGGAGCCTGTCTAACACACAGTGGGGTCTGGAGGGCGCAGGGCGGTTGGCCCCCGAGGAGGCCTTGGCTCCAGGCCCGGCAGTGTTGGCAGCAGCTCTTCTTGGCTCTGACAAACTCCCTTGGAAACAAATCTCTGCTACTCACTTCTTTCCTCCAGTTGGCTGACAACGAGTCAGAGATGTTGGCTCGGATCCTTTTTTTTTTTCCTTCGTTTTAACCTCTCCCTCTCCATTTCAGTTTTTCTGAAAATAAAGTTGGTGAGTTATGGTGTAAGGCTCTTTTATTTCTTACAGTTTTTTAGTAAATGGTGATGGTTGGTGTTGGCACATACTCGTCGCTAGGTGAAAGGCTGACGCACACCCTTGCTCAGACTCACTCTGTGCACAAGGCAGGTGTGATGCCCCAAAATCCCAGGCACACTCTGGCTCAGAGAAGGAAAGGACCTGGCCTGGGCCCCACAGCAAGTCAGATAAGGACCCAGGTACTGGGTTCAGCCAAAGAAACCTGCAGGTTTCTGTGAGGCCCAGGAGGCCCCAGCGGCACACAGGACAGGAAGCTCACCTCCTGCATTCCAGTTTCCCCCTGGCCTGCACAATCTCACAGACTCACTGTGCAGCTTATGCCATAATCAGAGCTGAGGAAACTGGTAGGCCTCCCTCAGTCCCCAGAGAGACCAAAACTTATCCCTTTCCCACAGGAGGGAAAGGGAGTGCCTGGGACTCAGGCACTCTGCAAGCATCACCCGGTTTAAAAATGGCAGCAGCCTTCTTGGTGGATGTTACCCGCTTTCATACAATAAGGCAAGTGAGCCCAGAAAGACCAAGTCATTGCCAAGGCAACATGGGGAAGAAACGGAGTCAGGATTCCAACTTGGGTCTTTTGACTCCAAAGCCCATGCTGCCGCTCCTGCCCCTGGTTGCCACCTGCTGAGGCCTGCTGAGACATCTCCCCACCCTGCCCCCATACACACCTTCCCTTGTGGAAGGAGAAGGCACAGTCCATGGATGTACAAGGGAAAACTCTTGTCAGCTCTCCTCCTCTTTGACACTCAAGGATCCGCATGCGCACAGTGAGGTAGATTTACTACCTGAGCTCCAGGATCCTTCAGAGGCTCAGCCATACTTGGAATCGAATGTTCCTGGAATAGATAGGAATAGCCCATTCTATTCAACCCTAAAAATCTTTCATGAGTCTCTTCTCCATGCTTCACATGGGGGCTAGGTGCTAGAGCAAACTTAAACCGTCCGTGGTCCTGGCCTCATAGGGTTTCTAACAGGAAGTAATGGACATCACAGTGACCTATTCTGGCCTCCTGTAGCACAAGGTAAAAATGAGTCATGGAAAGATGGAGAGGTTATAGTCATGTCAGCTCAAGGGGTTAGAGTTGCTATACTCAGCCTTCTCCTCTCCATAGGCAAGCACAGGGGACCCTGTCTAGAGTCCCTCAAGGGCATCCCCTTTAAAGTACCGTTGGTAGAGTGGATGCCCTCTCAGCCCCTGTCCACGCTGGGCCATGAGCTTCAACGCTGGGCCATGAGCTTCAACACTGAGGACCACTCTTGGGGCTGGAATGGAGGATACATAGTCTCATCACTGAGGCCCAGGGGAGACGACAGGCTTAAGGATTCCCCTGTGTTGAGGCAGAAGAATCCTCTGATTAACTTCAATTTCTCACTCATTCACTAAGTGCTTACCATGTGCCTGCCATTCACCATGTAAGAGCTGGGACAGAATGACTTAGTAAGCCCAAGTCACCGCCTCCAGGGGACTTCTAGGCCTCTGGGACACATAGACTGTCCATGATCCAAATGAAGTTAAGGGGCAAGAAAAGGGTAGACAAGTGCTATAGGGTCTGGTGGAGCAGCTAATTCCTCTTGGCGACTCCAGGGAAAGTCACACGGAGATAACGCTGAGAAGGGGCTTGGAGGATGATAGGATTCCAACAGACCAAGTCAGCAGAAGAAGGGCAGAGAAGACACAGTCCAAACCCTAGCCCTGCCATGCTCCAGCTAGCAAACTTGCTGAGCTTCTCTGAGGTTATTTTCTCTCTTATATCTTTGGAATGGAGAAAATAATTCTCCGATTCTGAGAAATACCTTCTCAAACAGTCCTCTCTCACACCCACCTCCAAGATGTGCTTCCTGTCTCCTCAGCAACTTCTCCTCCAGACACATCCTTTTGGAAACTAAATACTTATAAAAGGGAAATGAAATAGAATGTAAGTGCTAGGGCTGTCAATCAATGCATCTAGAGTCCCTCAAGGGCATCCTCTTTAAAGTACCATTGGTAGAATGGATGCCCTCTCAGCTTTCTCTGTCCACCAACAGGGAAACTGAAGCCCAGAGATGCGACCTGACTTGTCCATAGTCACTCAGCCAGTGAATGGCAGAGCCAGGACTAGAAGTTTCCAATCATAGCCTTGCCCGCACATCTTAGTCACATCTTAATGTCATCTTTGGGGAGAAGGGTCAACCTTTGCCATCCTGCCTGCATCCTGGAACTCTGGGTATAACCAGGCCCTAGATTTTGTCTTTCCTTCATGGCAGTTTCTGGCATTTTCCCTGCTCTTCCACCATGTGTCTGAGTCAGGATTGGTGGACCCAGTCCCCTCTTCCACTAACTGTGGAAGTTAGTGCTGAACTCAGAGAACCGTGCCAGTCCCTGGACCAAAGGCCCCAGAACCTGAGTGTCCAGTAAACTTGTCTTATTCATGGTCATGAGGCAGAGGTAAAGCAGAAGAACAAGACTCAGCACCTGTCCCCAAAGCAGCTTCCCTCCTTCAATGCCTGCATGGAGCCTTGGACAGATGAGGCCTGCCAAAAGCAACTGGAGTCAGGGCGACCAGCAGGCCAGGGGGCGAGCCCGCGATGGGAAACACCAGGGGTAGGTCAATGTGAGCTGCAAACAATAATCAATCTCTTGACAGACATCTCAAAAGACCCGAAATGTCAGCTTGGAAGCCATCACACCTGTGGCTGCAGGCAACATCCGTGATGCCCAGGGTGGTATTTCCAGGCTGAGGCTGAGACTGAGACTGTCACATGGAGAAGAACAGCTGTGGGGGTTGGGGCTCACACTCGTGCCTGTGTGTCAAACTTATCACCCTCTCTGCAGGCCTTGTTTAGATTCTGATTACATCTCCCACTGTGCATCTGCCCTGGATTCTCTACTGTTGGGCTGTTTCTCAAGGGGGCAGGCAGTTAGGGAAATGCCTTGGGGAGAATCCAGGCATCCTGGACTTAAAGTAAAGCTACAAAACCAGGAGCTGGCTGCTGCTCAGCCACCAGCCCCAGCCTCCCCAGGAGGGAGGGCACTCACTCGGGTGTGAAAGTCAACAGGCTCTGCAGACACCAAAGCCCATGGCACCTCCCAAGCCCTCTCCATCCCATCTCCCCTCTTAAATTGACTGATGTTCCTGTGTGGTTGGATTTCATAGGACTTGGGTCTGGAGGCTTTCTTTCTTCTCTACTTACAGAGGAATGGACCAAGCCACAAACACTAGGGGTCCAAGTCACTAATGGAAGAGAGGAGGTCAAGTTCAGGGTGGGATCTAGGTGGTACTGAGGGATACAACCCATCCCCCCAAGTGCAGCAAATATCACAGAACCTTAAAGCTGAAAAGTGCTTCCCAGACTATCTTCTCAGAACCTTCATCCTATAGCTGGGACCACTGAGGCTGGGTTGGGAACCTGTCCATTATCACAAGAAGTGAGAGACATTGTCAGGCAAATCAGGAATGGTTTCCTCTACTTTATGGGGAAGCCATGAATCAGAAGCCCTGGGGATTGGCCCCCACAAGTAAAGTGGGAAGATGCAGTAAGAGGATCTATGGGAGCTTGGCCACCCAGCACCTCCCTCAAAGTCCTCCTGTGGTCAGGCTGTAAAACTCCCTCAGCATGATCCACTCCTCTGGTATGGTGCACAGGGAACCAACTCTTAGAGGTCAATAGTAAATTTCCAGCCCTCATTTCAACCAGTAATTGTTAGTTCCTCCCTCTGTTTCAGACAGGAAGCCGAAAGGACCAATGAAAATGAGATGCTGGCATTCTCCAACCTCCCTCCCATTGCTACAAGTGACAAGTGCCAATGGGAAGAGGAAAAGGCCCAGAGAAGACTGAGGCAGAGGAAAGGCCCAGTCCAGGTGAGAGTTTAACTCAGACAATCCAGGACTGCTTTTGTCAGTCTCCAAAATCTACTAAAAAGCAGGCCAACCAAACAATTTTTAAGAGCTCTAATTATAAATAATGGAGGACAGCAGAGGCATTGTTTCCAAATTTTAGTGAGTACTAGCATTCTCTGGGAAGCTTGTTAAAAATGCAGATTCCCAAGCCCTTCTCAGATCCAGGGATGGGTAAGGGCCCAGGCCACTGCATTCCGACCAGCCCAGCCCACACATTGTGGGCATGGTGGAAGAGTACTTGATAGGACATCCCAGGACAACCTGTGGCACTGAGGAAATAAAGTTGTCATAAACAGTGACATAGAAGGTCGCCGTCTCCAGGTCTGCGGGCAGCAGAGGCGCGGTTTATGGCCTCTGCAGGATGAGGAGCTGGAAAGAGCCTGTAATGGAGGCTGGGGGAACAGCAAGACTCCAGTACATGCACACAGCTGTATTGCAACCAGTGAGCCAGTCTGGGTGGGAGAGGGACTGGGCAGAGCCAAGGGGTCACAGAGCTGAGGCAGCTGGGCAAGAGGGTGACTAAGAGAACTGGGAGGTGGTCCGGGAAACTGCCAGACACAGTGGGCCCTGAGTTCTCAATTGCACACAGAGGGCCTGAGGCACTGCAGACGCTGGGTGAGGGAGGAAGGAAAGGGAGGTGGGCTGCACCGGCCATCACAGCTATGCAGAGAATGCTGAGGACGAGAACCCGGAGAGATGTAAAGAGTTGCATCATCAGGTTCCTTCCTCTCCACAAACTTTGCTAAGTTCATAATAATAAAGCAAACACAGGCGAATTACACTTTTCACACAGTCATTTCTGGGTGGTAAGATTGGGTATGAAATTTGAAATGCTTATGCATGGATTGAACTCCCCATGTCAGCCAAAACACAACCCGTGGGAAGAGGGGCAGATGGAGTGTCATACTCTCCAGCAGCCCCTATGTGACCCGCTGTCCCCAGCTGCCCTGGATCATCACTGATCCCCCAGCCGTGTCTATTCTGCTCAGGACGTAAAGACCTGAGCTTGCAGGTAGGCAGAGGTTTTCCAAATTCAGTTCTTCTCACTTATTTGAAGGAAATGAAAGTAAGAGAAAATGTGATATAGTAGAAAGAACACCAGAAAAGAAGTCAAGGTATCTGAGTAAATTTCAAGAACTCACTTGTTCTTAATGAAATGAAGGAAATAACTTCCCCCAACGGGGCCTCAGTTCTCCCAGCTATACCCTAAGGGAGTGCATTAGTTATCTACTGCTATATAACAAATCACCCCCAAATGTAGCAGCTTAAAACAAAAAACATTTGCTATCTCATTGTGGTTTTATTGAGTCAGGAATCTAGGAGCAGTTGAGCCTAGTGACTCTGGCCTGGGGTCTCTTGTGAGGTTGTAGTCAAGGCTACTGTCATCCTAAGGTGAAACAGGGGCTAGATATGCTTTTAGGATCATTCACATGCCTGTCTCGATGCAGACTGGAGGCTGTCAGCAGGCTGGGAAGATCCATTTCCAAGCTCATTTGTGTGGTTGCTGGCAGGCCTGCTGCTCACCACATGGGCCTCTCCATATTGCCTCACAGTATGGCAGCTGGCTTTCCCCAGATGAAAGAAGGTCAGATCCCAGCATTTGGGGAGGCTGAGACAGGAGAATTGGGAGTTCAAAGCCAGCCTCAGCAACAGTGAGGTGCTAAGCAACTCAGTGAGACCCTGTCTCTACCAAAAACACAAAATAGGGCTGGGTTTGTGCTCAGTGGTTAAGTATCCCTGAGTTCAATCCCCGGTACCAAAAAAGAAAGAAAGAAGATCAGAGACAGAGAGACATGGAGAACCCATAGCTGAAAGTACTGTCTTTCAATAACCCCATCTTGGAAGAGACATCCCACCTTTTCTGACATATTCTATTCTCTGATAGACAGTTGCTAAGCCCAGTCCACACCCAAGAAGAGGGGAAACTAAATTCTGCTTCTAGAATCAAAGATGGTGAGGACACAGCTTTAGAGGGACCACAGAGAGTCAGAGCTAGAAAGTCAGTAAAGGTTATGGGCTACCCTGGGACTATGGCTCCCCTACTCTTTGGAACATTGGGCCTGATGGATAGGAAGTGTCTGCAGAAATTTCTCCAGGTTGGCTGGGTTCCCACTCAGCAGAGAGGGCCTGGAGAATGCAAGATGGAGTTGAGAAGGTGTGCTTTTCATAGGGATTCACCAATCAGGAGGCTGCCAATTCTCTGCAAGGAGGCCAGGGCTGAGGTAGCTATGGAAAGGGATCTATAAATCCTTGGATGGGGCACCTGAGGTGGGCACCCTCCTGCTGAGGCAAGGAGCTATGTCCAAGTACCTCAATGGTTCTGGGGCCCAGCAGCTGAGTGTGGAGCCCTCTCCAGCAGGGACATGATGCCTGGAATGTTCCCAGCTCCCCTCATTCCTCCAAAGGAATGGAGAGGACCATGAAAGGGTGTCAAAGATGAACCAAAGAAGGGTCCTCACCTGCTGATCGAGAAGGAAAGAGAATGGAGAACCACCTAGAATAAGCTCCCTGAAGAGGTCTGGTAGTGTGAGGTTAATGTCTGAGGCTTGGTGTTAGGTGGCTGTGGGTTTGGATACTGACCCTCACTGCCATGTCCCTAACCCTTCCAGACTTGTTCCTTATCAGCAAATTGGGCATAATCAGGGAGTTTATACCATAGAGCTGTGAAAATTAAATGACACAATCCACTTGAGGCTCCTAAAACAATGTCTAGTCCATAACTATTATTCATAAATAATAATATTATTATTAGGATGGCAAAAGATATCAGAGTGCCTCCAGTTTAACGACATGCCCAGCATGAGAATCCCCTTCAATTTACCATGACAGACGATAGAGAGTTCTCAGACTTAAGTACTAGGAGGACCTGGGAGCATATGGCCTGTCCTAGCAGCCTAGGACCACAGAACCAGCTCACACGTGGAAGGCTCACACCAGAGCCGAAGCCATCACCAGCCTCTCTGTGGCTGCCCCCTTCACCTCTGTTCCTTTGTGTCCCAACAGCAAACAACAATTTTGAATTTCAAATAGCCTCCTATCACATGAAAGAAGAAATCAAAGTGTATACTCCTGCTTTAGCTTAGGTAAAGCCTCCTCGGCAATCCCCAAAACATTTAATTCATCCTTATTTGTATCTTGCTTCATTTTAGAGCCAAATCATAACCAAAACATTTGGCCCAAAAGTCTGTGTGCTATGGAACCGGACAAGGAAGATGCTGGTCCACAGGCTAAGAGAGACTGGGTGTGAGCGGGTGTGCAAATGGAATGTACTGGCGGGTAGAGATGGTGGTATATGTGTTCATACCTGGAAGAGTACAGGTGTGTCGGTGTACACACGAGGTTAGTGGGCTGGGTTCGTGCGTGTGTGTATGTGTATGTGTGTGTGAAGGGGGGTTGTGTGTAAGTATGTGGGTGTGTGGGTGTGGTGAGGAACCATCTTGGTGCTTTCTGGCCAAGCCACAGTGGTCCCCAACCATAAAGCAGTCACAAATTTGGAAACTCATTTCTTCCCATGTCAACGTCCACACTCTTCCCAGGCAGCTGCGTTTGTTGGCGAGGATTTGCGGTTTCTCTTACTCAGCCTCCGGAGACTCATTCCAACGGTGAGCATGAAGCACAAGCTTGAGAAATAACACCACACATAGCACCTCAAAGGCACGAGGCAGGAGGGTGGTGAAAACTCCCAGGGAAGCCTCCCAGGCACAGTTGTGCAGGCCTCACCTCACAGGAAGAGTGGGTCGGCTCCTCCCCCACCCCAAACGCCCAGTCTGAATTTTTAAATCAGCCCTTATAAGCAAACATCTGCCACTTTCTATCTTCTGAATGAAAGGTGACGCTCAGAATGTGAAATCTTTGTGTTTTCATTAGGTATTTTAACAAACGCTCGATGAGGACATTCGGATTCCATTTCCCTGTTTTGTACACACACGTAAGTCGGTGCTAAGAGGATTACTTTTCCTGGTGCCCAGTCCTTCCTAAAGGCCCTGGTCAAAAGAGTCCCTTGTTAAACAGCGGTTTCTCTAATTCCTCTGGCTTTTCTTCCTTGCTCAATGTGCAGACTCTGGCCTGCTCCTAAACCCACCCACCTCACAGGCCTCAGGATAAAGATGGCCCTGGCTCTCCATTCTCCTCCTGCCCCGGGTTCCTTAATAAAACTGAAGATGAACATTAGCGCTTGGTTCAGCAGCATCCGAAAGGGAGAGGGCGGCCTCTTCGAACCCTCGAGGCCCCATAGAAAAATGTAGCCTTTTTGCCTCTGCACCAGTGAATGGCTTTTCGAGGGTTTTCATTAGGCCCGGGTCTGCTGGTGCAGAAAGCCTCACAGATGTTGACATTTTTTTTCATCCTTGGGTTAAGATGTCTTCCATAAGCTTTTATTCCTCATTTGTTACTTCTTTATTATCCGGGAGCTTTTGCCGCCTCCCTCTTCTCGCTCCTCTGAAGAGAGCAGCGGTAGCCCAGCCTGTCATTATCTCGGCCCTTTTCTCCGGCCTCCAGAGGCAGCCCAGGCCTCGGGCCCCATTGTGGCGAACAGCAGGTAGCTGAGGCAGGCCAGGTCACTCTGCAGACCCTTTTGTGTAGCAGTCCCCTCCTCCCCACAGCTTGGCTCTTGGCATGTAAAAGGTCAGGGGCAGCCAAGCTTCCATACCTGAGCTTTTGTTTGGGGCTGGAGGCCACTGATTCCAGAAGTAATCTCTTGGAAAGCAGCCTGAGACACCCCTCTCCCTCCGGACTGTGCACAGCTGTACTCCTCCCCCGCCCCTTGGAGCTAAGGGTGAGGGGATGGGAGATTAGTTTAGATCATCTGTACCCAAAAAAGCCCTGAGGAAAACTTTCCACCCAAAGGACGGCTGAGATGAATTCAAATGGAAGTCTGAAGCCTCTGAGATGCTGAGAAAAATGTCTTGTAGTAAGCATACAGTGTCTCATTGGTTTCAACCATTCTTTGTCCCCTGACTGCAGCCTCTGTTTCCTCATCTGTCAAATAGAGATGATACATCCTCTCCTGCCCACTTGGTACAGTTTTTCTGGTTATTCTATGGATCCAATGAGGTGATATAGAAACAATTTTGCAAACTATAAGACCTAAATTGTATTTATAAATTTTTCTCACCACTGGCTGTGAATAAAATCCCTTGTATATGGAAAATTAATTTTTCTGTAGTTATAGAGCAGAAATACAGATTTAAGAGCTTTGAGGCATGTAATCCCAAGCCTTGTCCAAGCTTGATACCCTAAGAGTGATGAAGATCCCAGAGCAAGACAGACTGATGGTAGTAAATTTGCCAAAACTTGATGGTAGATCCCTTAGAAGGCAGCCCTGAGAGGACAGTCAGGGAAAAATGATATGCACACTTAAATAAGGAAAGGTGAAAAGGGCCCAAGCTGCTAGTTTAACATAAGCCAATTGTAACATGGCTGCCTGAAGAGGCAACGGGAACCTAGTGCACCATGGAAAGAATGAGGCTTCTAGGGACCTTCCTGGACCTCACATCTTCAGAGAGCTATATAGTTAGAGGATCCTGCTCAAGGGAGGAGACCAGCATCATGAGGAGACTAGAAATCTCATTACAAAGACTGCCTGGAGGAGAGGAGGCTGCCTCCCTACTGAAAGTTTAGTGACATTTATAGGAAAAGGTATTTGGGCTCATTCTGTGTGTCCCTGGGGTTGAACTGGGAATGAAAAGTAGAAGCTGAAAACATTTGGTTCATAGTCAGTGAAACTTTTTCAAAAACTCAGAACTATGGAATGGGCTGCTTCGTGAAGTAGCGAGCACTCTTCATTGAGGGCAGTCCAGCAAAGGGGGTGCTGCGGAGAAAATCCAGCCCTTGAGCATTCATTTAGGGCTTACTCTGTTGTCAGACCCAACAAGTCCTTTCTAATCTTAAAATCACTCCATTCTTTGATCTATGAAAAATGTGAGTTTCATTTTCTAGTGATTAGACTAGTCAACTTCCATTTCTGGTAATGGCTGAATCATATCGCATTCAGTGAGCAGAAGCAGATAGAATATGATGACAGTCCGTGCTCTGAAGAGTGAGTTCAGCTTTGAGCTTCAAATGTGGAAAATATCACTTTTAGTTGATACAGTACAATATAATGAGTGGGGTTGTGGGGAGACTGGTGGGAAAAAGAAAAGAAAAACTGAGGGGGCCTGGGAACCAAGGAAACCATGATAGTGGAGAGTAGCTAAGTCATCCAAGGAAAGAGCCAGAGATAAGGTCCAAAAATTCTGTTTGTCCACATCTCTGTGCAAACCCTAAGCCATATGTGCACAGAGAAGTCTCAAAGCAGCTAAGATACCAGAGAAAGATCTGAGTTGATAACGGGCATCTGCCACCTAAGAAATGGAGTTTGCAAATTGAATCTAATCCAAGATAATGACCTGATAAACAAAGGAAAACAGCATCCACTAGGGAAAAATAGCAAAACCTAGAATAATTTAACATGCATAATATCAAGAATACAAAAAAAAATTTAATATGCACAGAACCAGGAAAATAGAGCACATTTTCAAAAGGACATCAGTTGAGACAACATAAGATGATCCAGATGTTGTAACTAGGACACAAAGAATTTTTATCATGCATTATAACTATATTCAGTGAAATAAAAGAAAACATGCTCATAATTAGTGAATAGGTAGGAAATCTCAGTGAAGAAATAGAAATGATAAAAATGGAAGTTCTAGAATTAAAAAATACAATATCAAAAAAAATTTTAAAGCCAGGTGCAGTGGCACACACATGTAATCCTAGCACTTTGGGAGGTGGAGACAGGAGAATCATGAGTTCAAAGCCAGTCTCAGCAATGGCGAGGCGCTAAGCAACTCAGTGAGACCCTGTCTCTACATAAAACACAAAATAGGGCTGGGGATGTGGCTCAGTGGTCAAGTGCTCCTGAGTTCAATCTCCAGTACACCCCCCAAAAAAATTAAAAGATCACTACATGGGTTTAACTACAGAACGGAGATGGAAGAAAAAAGAGAAAGTAGATTTAATATGAAACAAAAAATTATCCAATGTAAAGAACAAAGGGAAAAGGAGTGAAAATATAAATACAAATTAACAGGGTATTGATGAACATAAACATTGTGAGAAAAAAACAGAATGGAACAGAAAAAGCTTGCAGAAATAATAAGTTTTTCTCAAATATGATGAAAGATAAATTTACAGAGTCAGGATGTTTAACAAATAGCAAATAAGAATTTTTCATTTTAAAAAAGTGAACTGAGCAAATTGGCCTCCAATAGACTTGCATTACAGAATATGCTATGGAAATTTTCCAAACTGAAGGGAAAATTTACTACCAAATGGGAACTTCAATCCTCAGAAAGGAAAAAATATGAGAAATATAAAATCTGTATATATATTTTTCCTCTTAATTTATTTATAATATATGACTGTCTAAAACAAAAACTGTGTCACTGTCTTGTGTGGTCTACAACACACATAGATGTAACATTAATCTATATTAATGACAGATGAGTTATATTAATATCAGATGAAAGTAGATATGAAGACAAAAATTAAAGAAACAAAAAGGGACATTTGTTATGACAAAAGAATCAATTCAACAAGAAGACATAACAATCATCAAGATATATATACCTCTATCTAAAATGAACAAATAAAAATTCTAAAATTCTGTAAAAAAATATAAAATATATATATATATATATATATATATATATACACACCCAACAACAGAGCTGCAAGATATGTGAGATAAAATCAATCAATAAATAAATAGATTTGAGGTAGGAAAAAATAATTCCATAATTATGGTTGGAGATTTTAGCATCCCACTCTCATCAGGATAGAACAATTAGATAAATATAACCAGAAAAGACAAAAGTTTCAGACAATTCTTACCACTTTGATCTAACTGATATTTGTAAAATAATACTCTTGATCACAAGAATGCATGTTCTTTTCAAGTGTACATCATATGTTCATCAGGAATCATGTCATGAACTTATGTGGTGGCACATAGCCATGATCCCAGCAACTTGGAAGGCTGAGGTAAGAGGTTTGACAGTTTGAGGCCAACCTGGACAATTTAATAAGACCCTAATTTAAATAATATGAAAAGGGCTGAGGATTAAAAGCTCAGTGGTAGCTTGCTTAGCATGCATGAGACTTTGGGTTCAACTTCCATTATGACAAAAAAAATAAAATAAAAAGGAATCATGACATATCGAGACATATATAAGTCTTATAAATTAGGAAAAGAAGAGCAATTAAATCCAACTTAAATATAAGGAGGCAATAATAAAGATAAGAGCAGAAATCAATAAAATAAAGATGGACCAAAAATAAAGAAAAATCAACGAAACAAAAGCTGTCTTTCTGCCAAGTGTGGTGTCACACACCTGTAATACAGAATGGAGATGGAAGAAAAAAGAGAAAGTAGATTTTCTTCCATCTCCTTTCTTTCCATCTCCAGTGGCTCTGAAGGCTGAGGTGGGAGGATTGAGAGTTCAAGGCCAGCCTCAGCAAAAGCAAGGCACTAAGCAACTCAGTGAGACCTTGTCTCTAAATAAAATATAAAATAGGGCTGGGAATGTGGCCCAGTGGTTGATGTCCCTGAGTTCAATCCACAGTAACTCCATACCCCTGCTCCAAGGAAAAGCAGTCTTTCTAAAGAGATCAATAAAATTAATAAACTCCTGCCAAGCTGATTAAAAAACTAAGAGATAAGACACAATTATCAATACCAGAAACAAAAGAGAAACATTAGTACAGATCCTACAGACATCAAAATGTTAATGTTTTATTATTAATAATTTTTGTCAATGTACATTACATCTTTGATTAAATGAGTAAAACCATTGTAAAACACAAATTTCCAAAATTGACTCAAAAGAAGAAATGCAAGGGATTTATTTTTATTTTTACTTGTTCTGATTAGTTATATGTGATAGCAGAATGCACTTCAACTCATTGTACACAAATGTAACACAACTTCTCATTTATTTGCCTATACACATGCAGAGTCACACTGTTTGTGTAATCATACATGTACATAGGGTAATAATGTCCATCTCATTCCACCATCCTTCCCACCTCCACACCCCCTCTCGTCCCCTCACTCCCTTCTGCCCAATTCAAAGTTCCTTCATCCTTCCCTAGCCACGCCCCCCATTATGGAACAGCATCCACATTATCAGAGAGCAATATTCCATTGTGTATATATATATATATATATACCACATTTTCTTTATCCATTTATCTGTTGAAGGGCATCTGGGTTGGTTCCATAGCTTAGCTCTTGTGAATTGAGCTGCTAAAAACATTGATGTGCTTGTGTCACTGTAGTATTCTGATTTTAAGTCCTGTGGGTATAAACCAAGAAGTGGGATAGCTGGGTCAAATGGTACTTCCATTCCAAGTTTTCTAAGGAATTTCCATACTGCTTTCCAAAGTGGTTGTACCAATTTGCAGTCCCACCAGCAATGTTTGAGTGTACCTTTTCCCCTACATCCTCACCAACACTTACTGTTGCTTATATTCCTGATAATTGCCATTCTGATTGAAGTGAGATGAAATCTTAGAGTAGTTTTAATTTGCATTTCTCTAATTGCTAGAGATGTTGAACATTTTTTTATACATTTGTCGATCGATTGCATATCTTCTGTGAAGGATCTGCTCAGTTCCTTAGCCCATTTATTGATCGGATTATTTTTTTTTGGTATTAAGTTTTTTGACTTCTTTATATATCCTAGAGATTAGTGCTCTATCTGAAGTGTGTGTGGTAAAGATTTTCTCCCATTCTGTAGTCTCTCTCTCCACGTTATTTTTTCCTTTCCTGAGAAGAAGATTTTTTAGCTTGAATCCATCCCATTTATTAATTACTGATTTCATTTCTTGTGCTTTAGGAGTCGTGTTAAGGAAGTCAGGTCCTAAGCTGACATGAAGATTTGGGCCTACTTTTTCTATTAGGCACAAGGTCTCTATCTAATTCCTAGATCCTTGATCCACTTTGAGTTTTGTGCAGGGCAAGAGATAGGGGTTTAATTTCATTTTGCTACATAGGATTTCCAGTTTTCCCAGCACCATTTGTTGAAGAGGCTATCTTTTCTCCAATGTATGTTTTTGGCTCCTTTGTCTAGTATGAGATAACTGTATTTATGTGGGTTTGTCTCTGTGTCTTCTATTCTGTACCATTGGTCTACATGACTATTTTGGTGCCAATACCATGCTGTTTTGTTACTATAGCTCTGTAGTATAGTTTAAGGTCTGGTATTGTGATGCCTCTTGCTTCATTCACTCTTCTTGCTAAGAATTGCTTTGGCTATTCTGGGTCTCTTATTTTTCCAAATGAATTTAATGATTGCTTTTGCTATTTCTATGAAGAATGACATTAGGATTTTAATAGGAATTGCATTAAATCTGTATAATGCTTTGAAATGCAAAATATTTTAATAGCTTCACATCAGTTAAAGACAATAAGCTGATAAATAAAAACCTTTCCATTAGAAAATTTCAGACCTGAGTGGCCTTGCTGGTATATTCTACCACATGTTTAAAGAAGAAATTACAACCCTACCTAACCTTTCTTAAGAAAATAGAGTGAAAATTTCTCAACTCATTTTAGAAACTCAGTATTACCCCAACATCAAAACCTCATGGAGATCACGAGAAACCTGAAGACTAATCTCCTTCATTAACACACAAAAATAAGAATTTTAGAATAAGATCTAACAATATATAAAAATGGTAATACATCATGAATCTGTGGATTTAATTCAAGAGTGCAAGATTGTAATTCACCCTATTAGTACAATAAAAAGGAAAAGCATGATCATATCAATAGATGTAGTAAAAGTTTGAAAAAAATCCAGCACCCATGAATGATCTTTTATTTATTTATTTATTTATTTATTCATTTATTTACTTTGGTATTTGGGATTGAACCCAGGAGCACTTTATCACTGAGCCACATCCCCAGCTCCTTTTCATATTTTATTTAGAGACAGCGTCTCATGGAGCTGTTTAGGGCCTCGCTTAGTTGCTGAGGCTCACTTTGAACTTGCAATCCTCCTGCCTCAGTCTCCCAAGCTGCTGGGATTACAGGCATGTGTCACCATGCCCAGCCTGTGCATGATTTTAAAAAAGCAAAAATATCCTATCCAAAAAATAGGAATACAGGTGAACTTCCTTAACTTGATAAACACCGTGTTTCTATATATTTTTTAAGCCCTATAGCTAACATCGTACTTAATGGTGAAAGATCCCACCCGCTAGGATCAAGAGCACTTTAAAGACATCCACTCTTACCACTACTATTCAATATACCACTGGAAGGTCTAGCCAGAACAAAAAGGCCAGCAAAGGAAATAAAAGGCACAACAATTGAACAAGAAGAAAGAAGAAATAAAACTCTATTAGAAAATTCCAAGAAATCTAACAAACAAAAATCTCTACAACTTCTAGAAGTAATAAAAGAATTCAGCAAGATTCTAGTATATAAAATAAACAAATCGTATTTCCATATAGTAGCAACAAATACATGGAACATGAAAAATTTAATGTAGTACCATTTACAATCATACAAAAAATGAAATACTTAGGTGTAAATCTAACAAAATATGTCCAGGGCATGCATGCTGAAATGTTCAAAATGCTAATGAAAGAAATCAAAGAAAAATCTGAGCAAATGGTTGATATACCATAATCTTGCATTAAAAGACTCAACATAATAATGATGTCAATTTTCCCCAAATTAATATACAGATGTAATACAATCCTACTAATCCTAGCATGATTTTTCATATATGTAGATGGGTTTATTCTAAAATGTATACGGAAAAGCAAAAGAAGTAAGATAACTAAATCAATTCAGGGGAAGTGAGAGAAATCAATCTATCTGACTTCAAGACTTATTATATAGTCGCAATAATCAAGTAAACAAGAAGAATAAATAAATACAGCAATGGAACACAGCAGAGAACCCAGAAATATCCCCAACACAAGGTTGCCAACTGATTTCCGACAAAGCTGCAAATTCAAGTCTATGGAGAAAGGATGGCCTTCTTAACCAAAAGAAGAAAGAAAAGAGATTGGCTCAGTGATGTATGCCTGTCACCCCAGCTACTTGGGAGGCAAAGGCAAGAAGATCCCAGTTCGAGGCCAGCCTGGGCAACTTGGCAAAATCCTGTCTCAAAGAAAAAATTTTCAAGGAGCTAGGGATATAGCTCAGTGGTAGAGTGTTTGCCTAGCACATGTAAGGCCCTGAGTTCAATCCCCAACATCAATAAAAATAAAGGAAAAAAACACACCTCAAAACATATCTTTTACAAAAAAATAATTCAAAATAGATCATAAGCCGGGTGCGGTGGCTCACGCTTGTAATCCCAGCATTTAGGGAGGCTGAGACAGGAGAATCGCGAGTTCAAAGCCAGCCTCAGCAATGGCGAGGCGCTAAGCAACTCAGTGAGACCCTGTCTCTACATAAAACACAAAATAGGGCTGGGGATGTGGCTTAGTGGTTGAATGCCCCTGAGTTCAATCCCTGGTACCAAAAAAAAAAAAAAAAAAAAATAGATCATAGATTTAAATGTAAAATATAAACCTATTAGAAGATAATATAGAGGAAAATCTTTATGATTTAGGGATCGGTAAAGCATTTGGGGGCCAAAGGAAAAGAGACAGTAAAATAAAAAGTTAATAAATTGAATTTTGTCAAAATTAAACTTTTTCTCTGAAAAAATTCTCTTAAGAGGATAAAAAGAAAAGCTATAGACTGGGAGAAAATATTTGCAAACCACATATCTGACAGAGAATTCGTGTCTAGAATATATAAAGAATTCTCAAAACTCAACAGTAAAAAACTATTCCATTAGGAAAGGGGAAAAAGACATAAAGAGATTTTACTGAAGAGGATGTACAAATGGCAGATGAGCATACAAACAGATCCTGAACATCACCAGCCATTAGAGAAATGCAACTTAAGACCACAATGAGCTATCCTTACACATCTATTAAAACAGCTAAAATGAAAAAGGTCACAATACCAAATCATGACCAAGATGCAGAGAAACTGGATCTCAGAAACTGCTTCCAACCATTTTTAAGAAACTTTCTGGCAGTTGCTTTGAAAAGTAAATAGACGCTTAAATCATTCCTCATAATGATTATGTTCCTTGATATTTATACCTTAGGAATGAAAACTTATGCCAACAATGGCTACATGAACATACACAAGAATATGATAAAATGACGGAACTACACACACACACACACACATACATACATTGTATCAATGTCAAATGCCTAGTTAATATTACACTACGACCATGTAACATGTAAAATATAACCATATGGAGAAAGCAAGTGAAGGTTTCCTGGGTCTTAATAACTACATGTACAACTTCCTGCAAATCTATAAATGTTTAAAAATGAAAAGCTTAATTCAAATCAATTGTATTTCTGTGTACAAGCAAGGACCAATTGGGAAATAAAGGTTTCAAATAGTATTAAAAAAACTTAGGAATGAATTTAAAGAAAAATGTGCCAGACCTATATGCTGAAAATTATAAAATATTAAGATAAATGAAAGAAAACGTAAATAATAATGCAGAAGTATACTATTTTAGGGAACTTGAAGACTCAATACTGTTAAAATGTTCATTTCTTTAAGTTGATCTTTAGATTTAATTCAATCCTGATAAAAAATACAGAAGGTTGTTTTAGAAAAATCTCTCAGTTGATTCTAAAATTATACAGAAAAGCAAAGAATCTAAAATAGCCAAAACTGATATTTAAATATAAACAGATTTGAATGACTTGCATTATTTAATTTCAGGACTTAACTATAAAAACCACACTAATCTAGGCTCCATGTCACTGGTAAAATTGTAGACATATAGATTTAATAGAACGGAAAAGAGAGTCCAAGAATAAATTGCACTAATTTAGTCACTTGACTTTTTTTTAACAAAAGCATCAAGGTAATTCAATATGGAACGGCTGCTCTCAATAAATGCAATGGGTATCTTTATGAGGTAGAAATACTGAATTGTGCTAAGTGCTGTGGCACACACCTGTGATCCCAGCAGCTAGGGAAGCTGAGGCAAGAGGATTGTGAGTTCAAAGCCAGCCTCAGCAACTAAACAAGGCCCTAAGCAAAAGGGCTGGGGATGTGGCTCAGTGGTTAAGCACCACTAGTTCAATTCCTGATACCAAAAAAAAAGATAGAAAAAAGAAAAAGAAATAACTGAATTGTTTTTGTTGGTGGTTGGTTTATTTTTTGCTATATATAGGGACTGAACCCAGGGGTTCATGCATGTGCTGTTACCACTGAGCTGCATCCTCAGTCTTGTTTATTTCTATTTAAGACTAGGTCTAACTTGCCCAGGTTGGCCTTGAACTTATGATCCTCCTGCCTCACTGGGATAGCATATGTGCACCACTGTGCCCAGCTCAAAATATTGAATCTTATACCTTACATTGTGTACAAAATGATCAAAATGAATCATGGACCTAAATGCAAGAGTTAAAATGATAACATTTCTAAGAAAATCATCTCTAGCAGGAAATCTCTGCAAGGTTATTTTGTCAAAATCACATAAACACAAACAACAGGAATTATGTATGTGTATGTAATGGACTTCCTCAAAGTTGAAAAGACAAGCCACAAATTAGGGGAAAATATTTGCAAAATATATATCTCAGGAAAGATTTGACTTCTTTCAATAAGACAAATAAGAAAGAAAACAATGTAATAAAAAATGGATAAAGGTAGACATTTCCCAAATAAGATATATTAATAGCCCATATGGACATGATTAGTCATCAGGGAATTATAAATTTAAACCACAATGAGATACCACTATATACCCACTAGAATGAGTAATTTTTTAAAAAAAGCACTCAGCTGGGTGCGGTGGCACAAGCCTGTAATCCCAGCACTTAGGGAGGCTGACACAGGAAAATCGCGAGTTCAAAGCCAGCCTCAGCAACGGCGAGGCACTAAGCAACTTGGTGAGACCCTGTCTCTACATAAAACACAAAATAGGGCTGGGGATGTGGCTCAGTGGTCAAGTACCCCTGAGTTCAATCCCTTGTACCAAAAAAAAAAAAAAAAAAAAAGCACTCAACACCAGGTGTTAGCAAATGCAAAGAACACATTCCTCTTCCACCGCTGGTGGGCGCGTAAAATGGTGCAGCCATTTTGGAAAAGCTTTTGACAGTGTTTAATAAAATTAAACATGAACCCATCATATACCCCAGCAGTTCCACTCCTAGATATTTAACCCAAGAGAACGAAAACGTATGTCCACACAAAGACCTATATGTGAAAGCTTGTAGCAGTATTATTCATACCCACATATTCGCAAGAGCCCAAATCTGGAAACAACTCAAATGTCCATCAGCTGGTGAATGGGCAAATTGTAGTTATCCTATGAAATACCACTCAAAATGTTGATAAATGCAACAACATGGCTGAATCTCACAAACAGTATAGGAGGTGAAAGCAGTCAGGTACAAAAGTCAGCTTTCAATTAAACTCCAGGAAAGGCAAAGCTACAATGACAGCATTAGCAGGTGCCTGAAGCTAGGGGTCTGGGGAGCACATTGACAGCGATGGGGCATGAGGACGCTTTGGGGGACGACGGACATGCTCTGTGTCGTGATTGCGATGGTGGCCATATAATTGTATATGCTTGTAAAACCATTAAATTGCATCTTTAAAATGTATAAATTTTATTGTGTAAATGATATCTCAATAAAAAAAACCTTTGACCTAAAAAAGTAAGTACAGTTATGTATTATTTTTTATTATCCTGATTTATTCAGTACTACCATAGTGAACTGAAATAAAAAAGAAAGAAAAAAAGAAAAAATAAAATGCCTAGGAATTTCACATGTTCATAGATCCAGCATTTTTTTTTTAATATTTTTTAGTTGTCAATGGATCTTTATTTTATTTATTTATATGTGGTGCTGAGAATCGAACCCAGTGCCTGACGCATGCTAGGCAAGTGCTCTGCCACTGAGCCACACCCCAGTCCCTAGATCCAGCATTTTTATCTTAGGCTTTCTGAAACATTAAAGAGGTCAAAAAGATTTATCTATATTTATATTTATTTCTTGTTTTTTTGTTCTGGGGTTTTTTGTTTGGTTGGTTGGTTGGTTTGGTGGGTTTGAACCCAGGCCTCATGCATACTAGGCAAGCTTTCTGCCACTGAGCTAGATCCACAGACCTATTTATTTTTAATTTTGAAACAAGATCTTTCTAAGTTGCTGAGGCTGGCTTCAAACTTGCAATCCTCCTGTCTTAGCCTCCCAAGAAGATGTGCAGGGCCACACTTGGCTTGTTTACCACTTTTGTGAGTGCTTGGGAATTCAAGGATCTAGACTAAGAACCACAGAAAGAAATGGTCTCCTTGACCAATGAGTTCCCTGATCAAATATAAAAATATGGGATTGGGAAACAAGACCTTTGTCACTGGGTCCTTGCCAGGATGTGAAGTTTATACCTTCTTGTGGAAGTGAACCAGTGGAGATGGGTGCACAAGGGGTATTTTGTGAGACTGGATCCCTGATTAGGGCTGCCTTCCTGTCTGCTGGACCAGGAACCACTTCTGCAAGGATTTTCTGACGTTTCTTAGACTTCAGACAGCAAAAGGCAGTAATAGAAGGCCTTATTGAAGCATGACTAAAACTTGGAAAGGAGTCATAGTGACCGTGATGGTTAGTTTTGTATGTCAACTTGACTGGGCTGAGGCATGCCAGATAGCTAGTAAAACATTTCTTGGTGGTTTCTGAGGGTATTTTGGCATTTGAAAAAACAACATCCAATCTGTTGAGGACCCAAAGAGAGCAAAAAAATAGAAGGGGTAAATCCTCTTTTCTTGAGCTGAGATATTCATTTTCTCCTGTCCTTTGACATCAGTGCTCCTGGTTTGGGGTCCTCTGAACTTGAACCAGGACTGATACCATCAACCATCAGACCCCCTCCCAGCTCTCAGGTCTTTGGACTTGGACTGAATTACACCACTGGTTTTCCTGGGTCTCCAGTTGGCTGACGGCAGATTGTGGGACTTCTTAATTTCAAAATTGCATGAACTAATTCCTATAATAAACAAATAAACACATATACACATGCATTCGTATACACACATGTTCATGAATGCACACACATCTCCTATTGGTGCTGTTTTTCTACAGGCAACTGACAAATACAATCACACTTCCATTGAAATTCCCAGTTACATTAAAGCAGTTATGCACATTTTCTTATCAGCTGGGAATTGAAAGGCCAAACCAAAAGTGGGTTTGGTTTAAATAAACATGAAAAGATTTAGCCAGGCGCGATGGCGCACACCTGTAATCCCAGCACTTTGGGAGGCTGAGACAAAAGAATCGCGAGTTCAAAGCCAGCCTCAGCAACGGCAAGGTGCTAAGCAACTCAGTGAGACCTTGTCTCTACATAAAACACAAAATAGGGCTGGGAAGGTGGCTCAGTGGTCGAGTGCCCCTGAATTCAATCTCCAGTACCACAAAAAAAAAGAAAGAAAGAAAAGATTTTATCTTCTCTTCCCATCCCATAATTCCTTCACTTCACTGACACATTGAAAGTGGCAAAATTAAATCCAACATTGAACACACGAACTACAGTCCTCCAGCAGCCGCCTGCCCTCAGGCCCAGGCCGGGACGCCAGAAGCACTCACTTTCTGCCCTTGAGAAGCTCCCAGTGTAAGCAGGGAGAGAAGTGGATGCACAGCAGAAGCTTATACCAACTGGACGGTGATGGGGCAAAGGACAGAACAAAGATTCACCGGGGCCAGTTATGAGTGCGTTAGGACTTTGAAGACAGCTGCCTTAGAAAAGAGGTAACACTGCATAGGACCTTGAAGAATGGGAAAATTTAAGAAGCAGAGAAGATGGAGAGGCATGGCAGAGGCAAAATCACTGGGCAGCACTTCATGACATTTTGGGGAGGATCCTGGCTATTTGGTTGGGGCAGGGGCTTAGGGGCAAACAAATGCAAAGAAAGGAAAGAAGAGCAATCTTTGGCTCCATATTTTAGCTTTTTTGCTGTGTGATTATTTCTGTGTTTGGGCATCATGTCCCTGTCCTGCCCATTCCCTCAGGGCCACACCCTTAGGAAAAAAGCATCATGCCTCCCATATCTATCTAGATATCTATCTATCCAAACCAGTGACCAGGGGATAACTTAGCATGAAGAATCCTCCTTTGAGCCAGATCATCCATGACATTGGGCTCATAGTGCCAGGTCTGCAAGGCCCACTGTGTTCACTCACACCCCAGTGAGATGGGTGATATGTTCCTTGGTGAGTGTGTGTTACCTACCCAGCGCTCACACCTCACAAAGCACTTTCTCCACATTGACCAGTCCACTCTACCATGCTCCCACGAGGTAAGGAGGCAGATAAAGGGTGGCCCATTTAACAGCTGAAGAAAGGGCTAGAGCTTACAACTAGATTGAAAGTCCACGTCCCCTGCCACGATGTAGTTGAAGAACAGAAATAATTGTCTGAAGGACCGGAGGGAGTCAGGGGTGGGAGTAGAAGAGATTTATTAACCAGGTCTCCACCTGGTTTTTAGGCTCTGAGCCTTTCATTGAAATGCGAAAAAGTCCAACTTCCTGTGAACTTCAGAAAAGCTGATTTTGACCAGATCGACAAGTCCCACAGAGTGTTAAAAAGCCTCTGGCTTTTCCTGCTAATGACTATGGAATTCTCATTCAGTGATTAACTTATTCTCAGGATGGAATGCTCAAATATTAATGCTAATTAATCACTCTCCTTTCTCTTATCCCTCTTTGTGACGTTGAATCAAAGCGTATCCATACTGGAAGGATTGTAGAGGCATCCGGAATGTGGTTTTAAGGCTTTTTATTTACTGATCAGTCTACAATTCCCTCGATTCATAACCTGAGAAGAAAGGAACAGTTTGGGTCATTATCCATCTTACAAATGAATTAACAAAAACACAAAGCAGCTAAGCCATTTCCTGAAGTCACAGAGCTAGGTCTACAAGTTGTGTCTCATGACCCCAAACCAATGCTCAATATGACATCAAACCATCAAATTCCTTCTCTGCAGATTAGATAAAAATCACAAGGCACCTGAACTTCACAAAGGAGGAAGCAGCAGCTGAGAGAGGAACAGAGATCTGGTTTTGATGGGAGGCTGGAGATCTCCTTGCCTCTCACCCTCCCTATAGAGACATGCCACCAAGATTATTGTATGCCAGCCCCATTTTAACTTAAATGACTCCAGGCCAATATCAAAAGGAAGGGGGCAGGGTCCACCTACTCCATCATGGGTAGCTGGCCACATTGTGCTGTTCTGGCCACAGCTGAGTCTGTTCCAGGCCATTCTCTTGAAACACATAATAGCATCCCTCAGCCCAGCTTCCGCTGACAAGCCGTCTCTGAAGCCAGCAGGCTGCAGCCTGAAGCAGCTCCCAGCAGGAGCTGGATGGAGGCCGACAAGGTTACAGGTGCTTTTCATCCAGCCTCACAGGAGAGCACCAACTTCCTGCTGCTAGAAATTTGTCTGCAAATTTTTCTCTTCATTCAAATCCATGGATAGAAGCTGGGAGACACCAGGGTGATATGATAACTTGATTAAGCCCTAGGACAGATGACACGGTAGCTCAAAGGCTGCCTGCTCTCCTCCTTAACCTCTCCAAGGGAGACTGCAGGCTCTGCTGGTAATTGACCCATTGTCCCTACCACCGTGCTTTCTGCAGAAGCCCCCCGCAATCACCATATCCCTGGACTTCTCTTCAGGGCAGACTTTAAGTACTCACACCCATCAAGCCCAGTGAACTGTGATAAATACCTGCACAATGTGACTTTACCAGAGTCATGTTTGAAGAGACTGACAATGACCCTTGCTGGAAGCAATTATTTGATAGTCTTTCGCCCTCCAGCCCGGCAATAAATTACAACACATTTAGAGATTAAAGGATGGGACCCCTTTATTTGTAGATGGGTACAAATGTCAAATATTCTGTTCTCTAGGGGAAATATCCTCTGATCTTTCCTTCTTGAGCAGTTTGGTGTCTCCCCTTGGATAGCACATTGTGGAGTGTATTTGATTAACTACTTCCACGTTCTTGGTGTACCCTGGCATAAACCTGCCTTGTGAGTCAACGTATCTATGTATATATGTGATTGCTTCTGGAACAGATGTAGGTGGCTTTGCAAAGGAGGAGAGGAAAGCATGAAATAGGAGAAAATAGGATGGATAGATATTTGCCATGGTGATCATTTTTTTCCAATCTATTTTAAAATCTTCTGTCAGACTTCGTTCAGTAACCGATAAGGAATTTTAGAGCTGAGAGCGAGTTCAAAACAAATCCCCTCAACCTATTTTCTTTGGGAATATATTAAAGGAATAAAACTCACAGTTGTTAGTGAGATAGGTCCTTGCTGGGAAACAGGAAGAAATAGCTGTTAATGGCACTTGGAAAGTAAGCAAGGTAGGCCATTAAAAGTTAAAGAAATGCTATTTAACATTTTCACTTATTATGATTTATTGCCTGAATCTCCCTGTAAGAAAAGAGTCTGCGGAGTGCCAACATCATGGCTCTGCTTCTGTCAGGGGAATGGAATGCCTTTTGAACTGCTAAAGTAGATAATTCCATGCCTGGAAGAAAAACGAAGGGAGGAGGGAGAGGGTAGCATGGAAGGAAAAAAGGTCCTCTCATTTCCCGGTACTTGCAAACGCCAGGAATGTGCCACAACGGCTTTCAGGAAAGTGGAGGCATGGTTATGTGCAACTGTCCTTTCTCTTGTGACAAGTGGAGTTCTGTGAAGTCACTTCTGCCATCAACCAAGGACCCATGAGGTCCAAGAGACTTGCCCCTTCCCTGCAATGGAGAGATGGTTGTTGCTTTACTCTTAGTCCTCTGGCCCCTAAGGACTGTGCGCGCTGTTGTGTGACACCCCAGCCCTCAGCCCTCATGGCACCCAGAACCCGCAAGCCTGGGCCATGGAAATGCCTCTGAACAAGGCGCTCTGCTCTGCCACTGCCACTCCAGCCATTGTTCCTGCTCACCTCACATGCCTCACATGGGGGCTGAGGAAGGAGTTTTTTAAGTGGTTTCTTGGGAACAAAGAGGACCCAGGCACTGGGCTTTATTACATGCTCATTGGCCACACTAGTGGGCCACCTCTTTGGTTGCCACAGCGCAACCCCAGTGATGCCCTGCCTGCCCCTCAAGGCTGCCACTTGTCAATACCTCCCTCAGCAGCCCCTGTGCCTTGAGACTCTCAGCCCTGGCCCACATGCCACCAGCCCCCAAGCAACCACCAGGCCCCTCAAGACCTGCCCAGGAGCTGCCTCCAACCCCAGGTGCATTTCCTTCCTGGTGGGGAAGCTCTGTCTTGTTCAGGGGGTGAGGTAAGGACTGGGATCTGATTCAATGGAGAGGGGCCACATTTATTATATGGTCGGGGGGCACACCAACTCCTGCCTGACAGTTATCTGACTCTCCTCATCTCCCACTGGCTGAACAGAAGTGACTGACCATAACCAGCAGTGGGCCATGCAAGGGCCAGGATTAGCTTCAGATGTAAAATATACACGTGCGACCGAAGACAGTCTCTAGGCCTCTTGTTGGACAAAACGGATTTAGACAGTTGAAGGGTGAATGGTAACGTATACACCTCTCCTCTTTCCAGTAGGTGTTGCTTAAGTCATAATTGCAATGTCATTATAGCATTAGAGTGGGCTCACAGCAGCTCTGGAAAGTTCCTCTGAGTCAAGTAATGAGGTCTGTGGGGGCAAACAGCAGGCCAGGCAAGTCCTAGTGGATGCCCTTCCAGGGAGAGGAAGACTGATCCACCAGCACCTGGTGCTCTGTCTCACTAGGTTCTCAGAACCTGTGCCAAGCCCTGGGGCTGGTGCTCCCCCTGGCAAATCCTGATGCATGAAACCCACAGACAAGCCAAATGGGCCATGTTGTGGGAAGCCAGGGAAAATTAGAATACACAGATTTTCCTGGGAGAGCAATTCCAGATTGAACCATGTCATGCTCCATTTCTCATGTAGGATCTAGCCAGCGCCCACAGGACATGAGTGAAAGGACATTCGCCAGTGAAATTAAGAGCACACCTCCCAGGGGAGCTCTCCAAAGGTTCAGAGAACTGGATCCCAGCTCCTCAATGATACCCTGGGACTCAGGAAAGGGTGCTCCCCTGGTGCCTCCACAGAGGACTAATGACAACATCCTGTGCAGCTTGGGTGGTACAGGAGGAGGCACAGACCCACAGGCAGCTGGAGACAGCTGTAATCCTCCTCCATCCTAGCAGAGGATGGTTTGTTCCTTCTTACTTGGGCTGGGCAATTGAGGAAGGCCATGGATTGAAGAGTAAAGCAGACAGCAGTTCAAATTGGAGATGGAAAAACCTTTCCCCAGATCCCAGCCCGCAGCCTCATCAGGACTACCCCTGGAATCACGGAGGGGGTTGAAGATACAGGACCAAGTCAACAGTGGCCCTTCAGATGGGCTAGTGTGCTCTGGTTCATACTAAGCACCAGACAACAGTGACGCCTTTTTGGCCACAGCACACCAGCCATTGTATTTGAGGCCTCCAAAGGAGAAAAGGGAAGAAGCAGATTTGGCATTTTCAAAGTTCACCCTCCTTTCCTTGCTGATTGATTGAGTCCAGCAAACCTGATTAATAACTTTTTTGATGCATAGGCATTTTAAACTTTGGTTTATATATACTCCCTGTTTTTGTTTTCGTTTTTTCAACCGTGATTATGACTTAATTGTGAAATTATTCTAATACTAAAAAATAAAAGAGACCCATTGTCTGCAAACTCAGATATTCCAGAGAATGAAACTCTGAGCTGAGGTTAAAATAGACTTATGAATTGCCAAGAGATGTTACAGCATTTGTGTATTTGTCCGCAAGCACAAGTTGGTCAGGTGAGGGAGCCCTGAATTCAAGATTTACACAGTGCCTCCACTTTCCGTCCTTGCAGATAAGATTACTTTGTTCCTAAGAGTGGTTCTTCCTTCTCCCAAAGTCTCCCAGACCTGATGGCTGACATGGGTCGCATGGAGGAACACTATCCTAAAAGCACAAGAAAACCTTCTGCTTCCTTTCTGAGAAAATTTGCCACACAAGTTTTCCCCATCTGGAATGGTGGTGAGAATGACAGTTGGGCTGTTGGAAGGCTCTGGAAACACTTTAGGTGAGTGGGCCTCAGGCAAGGTGGGCTGAGGCCCAGCACAGATGACGCCATCTTGGCCTCTTCTGGAGGGCTGGCTTGGAAGGAGGGGGGAGGCTTCCATAACAAGAGTCCCGAGGCATCCGTAATGAGATTCCCAGCTCTGTTCCATCAACCAGAGGCAGCAAAATTATCCACAGGCCAGAAACCCTGCTCTGGCTGGAGCAGAATCCTATGAGCTGCTCTTGGAAGGAGAGCCTGTTTAATCTGGAGCAACAGGGTCTCAAAACGAGTGGTGTTCATGTGTCCCTGGGGAAATGTTTTTGGGAGAGGAGAGAATATGTAAATATTGATTGGCAGTGGTTTTAAAAGTCTGAGGAGGAGTCTGCTAAATGAAAATTTTAACATATATTTAATTCTCAAATGCATCTCACATAAGGAAACAGTCGATTTTAAGTCTAAAGTTTAGTTTTATTCAACCTATCTTAACTTGATAATCAAATATGAACTGAACTGTTTTTGAACTCTGATTTGCACTAGTTAAAAATCTTATTTCAGTATACTTATTTCTGAAGCCTATAAGATTTCTATAAGATTTCTGTCCAGGGTGGTTTGGCCCTCTTGCAGTCAGCATACTGGTATATAAGCTGGTCTGCACAGCTCAGGTTTGGCATCATATAAAAACAATGTTTAGGTTAACACCAACAAAAATGATCTTTAGTTTAATTCACAATATTTTGGTAGAGATTACATGATTGATGCTTTAATAAGCACTCTGCATTGATAGTATTTGAATAATTATGGATGATATTTGGTCTCTGGAATTTAAAGAGAAAAATTAAAAGATATATTACCTTCATAGAAAAAATACACATGTGGGGGCTGGGATTGTAGCTCAGTGGTAGAGCATTTGTCTCACCTGCATGAGGTATTGGGTTCGCTCCTCAGCACCACATAAAAATAAATAAAATAAAGATATTGTGTTCATCTACAACTAAAAAAATTTTTTTTAAAAGAAAAAATACATGTGTGTATATGTGTGTGTATGTTTATATATTATATATGTTTATGTGTAGTCCTCTTGAGCTAGTCACATCACTGTTATGATTGGTACTACAAAAGCATCATTACAATAGCTACTGTATTCATTTGATATTGGTATAGCTCTATATACAAGATCTACTTGGTTTTGGTGTAGATTCAATAAACCTTTATTGATTTCCTCCAAGGGGCCAGTTCTGTACTAAGGAGCAGGAATTGAAGTGAATCTGCTCTTAATGTCACATTTAATAGAAGATACAAACATGGAAATAAATAGAGATGGTAATATAAGTGCTAGAGTAAAGAAATGAACAGGAAGCCAAAGGGAAGAATGTACGAACTCTGTCCAGGGCAGGCAAGAGAAAGTAGGGAAGCCTTCCTGGGGGAGGTGGCATTAGGAATGGCTCCCAGCCCTCATGGTCCCTCCTCAGGACTGTACCCACAGTGTGCTGAGCAGTCCAGCTCCTACACTTAAAGCAAAGAGTAGGAAAAAGTTCTGATGCTGTGCTGGGAAAGGTGCTGCCCAGCAGGGTCTGGAGTGCCTCAGCAGAAGTGGGGAATGACTATTCTGATTAAAAGTGACGGCTGGCCTTCTGCAAGATGTCAGCAGGACCCTCAACCAACTGGCAATAGAGGACTGCATTTATTTACTAAACAGTAACATTATGAAGGAAAAACCTATAGGGAACAACACTGAGGACTCTCCTACCCTTGACAAATAGCCTTGACACTGAAGCTGCTCCAGGCTCTTGTGCCTGCTCTTCCCTCTGCCCCGAGCACCTTCCTCCTTGTTATGGGCAATGCAGACACCAAATCATCCAGGAAGCCCTCCTGATACCCCAGCAACAGGCTCCCCTGACATCCTCTGCTGCATTCATTCATTCATTCAAAACAACTTACTGAGCACCTACCATGTGTCAGATAATCGTCACAGTGGTAAACAGACAAAACATCCCACCCCCTGGAAGCTATATCCTAGTACAGGGACTTGGATGGTTAGCAGAATAAACATGGAAATACAGTGTGGGAAAATAGTAGGGAGTTAGAGGCAGCCCACGCTGGCTGGAGGGAGCGCTGTATAGCGTTGTTCAGAACTGCGATGTGCTGCGTGGTGCTAACGAGGAACAGCCTGACTTTGAGTACACTCACCATCCTCTCACTTCTCTCCAGATATTGCATCTCATTATCTGAGGACAGGTTCCCCACCACCACCACTGAACTGGTATGCCACTAAATTAAAGAGTGATAAGTTCACAGTGGAGACAGAGAAGGGAGAAGGGATGGGGAATGTGGGTTGAAGGGGTTGTGACTTTAAATTCGTACGTCCTTTCTCAGGTGATAGTTGAGCAAAAATCTTGGAGAAAAATAAGTCCAAGCGGAAGCAACAGGAAGTGTAAAAGTTCTGAGGCAGAAGAGAGTAAGGGGGGAGATAATGAGAAAGGTAGCAAATGGGAAGAGAGACCACACAGAGCTCTGGTGAACCTGCTGACACCAGAGTGAGATGGGAAGGAAGAGACATGACCTACATCAAAAGCAACCAACCTCACTCTGGAAGCTGGGTGGAGAACAGACTGAAGGCAGGGCGGGGGGTGGGGGGCACTGTCACTGCAAAGAGCCAGACAAGAAGAGGTCCAAGGATGCCCACTGCATTTAGCAAAATGAGGACATTGGCAGCCTTGGCAAGAGCCCTCTCAAGGGTGACAGTGTGATTGGGGTGGGTTCATGGGTGAATGGGAGGAGAGGCTTTGGGGATGGCAAGTGCACATCACTGTTTTATGAGTTTAGCTGTAAAGAGGAAAGAACTGGGGCCATTTTCCTGGAGGATAAAATGGGGCAAGGGAGGGAGGGTATCTCTGGATGGCAGAAGTGACTGACGAGCGTGGCAGAGTGCTGAGAGAAGAAACCCCGCAGAGAGGGGAAGATAGATGGTGCCAGGGAGGGAATGGAGATCCTGGGCAATGTCCTGGAGCATCCAGGAGAGCATGGGATGGATGGTGCAGGCGGAGGGATGGTCTTAGCCAGGGCATAGGATGTTTATCCACATGATAGTAGGGAGGCAGAGCCAAGACGCAGGCATGTGGTGGGGTAGGGGATGATGTGGGGACAGAAGCTCATGGCAATCCAGGCGCCGCGGTACCTGCCTCTAATCCCAGCAGCTCGGGAGGCTAAGGCAGGAGAATCTCAAGTTCAAAGCCAGCCTCAGCAACAGCGAGGTGCTAAGCAACTCAGTGAGACCCTGTCTCTACATAAAACACAAAATAGGGCTGGGGATGTGTCTCAGTGGTTGAGTGCCCCTGAGTTCAATCCCCAGTACCCACCCACCCCCCAAGAAAGAAGCTCATGACAGTTTCCTCTGATAGCTTCTATTTTTCATTGAAGTAGGAAGCCAAGTCATCCCCAGAGAAGAAGAGTAGGTGAGTCAGTGTAAGGCCAGTTGGACTGTAAACTCCACAATGGTGAGACCTTGTCTCTGGCTCACCATTGTCCCAGGTGCTAGTACCATGCAGGCCACACACTGCTGTTTAGAAAACATTTTTTGAATGACAACTGGTGGAACAATTGAATGAGTCCTAAATGGTCTCCATCCAGGTGCCTAGTGCTATTCTGACTCAGTTGTATTCCCAACCATCAAGGTCCAGGGCCATCTTGGGCTTTCAGCGATTCTCTTCCCTGCCCTTCCTTTCTAGCTGAGCTTAGAAGAGCAAGGCTAAGGTTTCCCTGTAAAATAATGACCAAAGCTATCTAATTTGAGATCAATGTGACATGTCACATCTGGATCCACTCATTGCTCTTTTTCCCAGTCACCCTCATCTTGTCAGATTCACCACCTCTAGGCAGAAAGGAAAGTTTAAAAACCATAACACAAAACACACCTACCTTTATACGTTACCATCTACTGCTCAGTCAAAGCCCAGGGATTGCCTTTCTGTTAATATCACTAATATTCTATGATTATCACTAATAGTTTAAACTGTTTGGAATCTTCTGACTTCTGTCTGAGGCAGAGTGGTGTCTGTGCAGGTCAGGATTCTGTGGGGTCCTTCAAGCCGGAGGGTCTGGGTCAGCAAGCCCTCTGTCACATCGCACTACATGAGTCCCGGCCTCCCCCACATCATCTAGCCACAAGCCCCTCCAACAATTAACCCCTATGCAGCCCTGTCAGGTAGTTCTCCAACTTCTGGGTGAACTGCTGGTTTAAAAGTCAGCTGTCGGCTGGGTGTGCTCGTACGCACCTCTAATCCTAACATTTTGGGAGGCTGAGGCCGGAGAATCACAAGTATGAGGCCCACTTTGGCAACTTAGTGAGACTCAGCAACTCAGCAAGAACTTGACTCAAAGTAAAAAAAATAAAAAGAGCTAGGGATGTACCTCAGTGTTAAAGCATCCCTAGGATTCCATTCCCAGTGCCAAAAAAAAAAAAAGTCAACTCCCAGAGAATCAGTTGCCTTCAATGTCTATGCATCTAAGTCACCTCATCTATCTTTACCTGGAATGCTGGGTTCCAGCCTGAGTTTGGGAGGGTGGGATGGCAGGGATTGGCCCAACAATTTTATAAACAGGGGACACACTGATACTGGGAACTCATTTATTCTGTTCTCCTCCTCCTCCTCCTCCTCCTCCTCCTCCTCCTCCTCCTTCTTCTTTTCTTTTGGCAGTGCTGGAGATTGAACCCAGGGTCTTGCATGTGAGGCAAGCACTCTACCAAATAAGCTCTATCCCCAGCACTTGTCTGTCATTCTGAGCTGCTCTTGGTCACATCCAAAGAAGAGTGACAATCATCTCTCAGTTCCCTTCTTGGTCTCTAGGGCATCAGAAGAGCTGTGGACTACCTAGGGATAAGGCCTTTTATTTCTTCCCGGTCAGGTTAAGAGGAGGCTGGGCTGAGCGGAAAGGTGGTAGAGAAATTTATTTAGTTAACAGGTATTTATTGAGAACCTACTGTATGCCAGACACTATTCTAGATGCTTAGAATGTCTGAGTAGGCAAAACCAACACATTACCCTGTTCGTGGATCTCTGGTGAGGGGCAAGGCTCAAAGGAGACCAACCCTTACAAAACCCTTACAAAACTTGCTTCCCTTCCTCCAGTCATGTGCATGCTGGGCCATCTGCTCAGAGCGAGTGGCAGCACTGGGTCCCTTCAGAACTTCAGTTGACACCAGGGAGGCCCAGAGACTTCCACTCTGAACTCCTGCACCGGATCTGCTGAGCACCATCAGCACACCCCATCTCTCAGAGACCAAGAACCACTCGGCAATCAGTGAGATCAGCACCGGCCACAGTTAGTGGTAAACCTGGCCCGCTCTGGGGGAGGCCATGAGGTCAGCTCCTTGGCACCTGCTTCCTGCCTCAGCAGCCACAAGGGAAATACCACCTTTAGGGGAGGTGGAGCCTGTCACCCAGATAAGCACTGAGATCAATGCTGCCTACTTCAACAGGAAAACACACTTTCTAAGAAGCAGGTCTTCCTCCTCTGGGGTTTGCCTGGCAAATAGAAGCAGTAGCTGCAGATAGCAACTAGATGGGGTGTTACAGGATATCTAGCTGCAGATAGCAGCTGGATGGTGGGTTAAGGGAAACAATCCTTATTTTGAACACCTAACTCCTCAAGTCCAAAGAGCTTCCCAGATTGAACACTGTAGAGAAAAATATATCTGCATCTACCACTATTTACAAATACTTCAAACATCTTAGGCTATATCTTTTCCCTGTCAAGGGCAATAAAAAGGGGAAAGGGGCTCCTGTTATCTGTTTCCTTTAAGGAACATGTGAGGGGAAGAAAGAGAGAAAATAAAAGTAAGAAAAAAAACCCATATAGATACACACACTTGCTTGATGCAAGCAAAGCCACACCCTACTCCTGGGTCTACCAACTCAAGTTCTTGCAGCAGCCCCAACGCCCCCCTGCCATAGAGGAATTCTTTGTAGAATAAGATGAGGGAGATGTCCAGGCCAAACACAAGTCACTCCAATGTTATAATAAAATCTCCAGAGCTTACAAAAAATACAGAGCCCATTGCATAAGATGTTTCTTTCTATACAAAATTCAGTTCTGGATTCATGACTCTCATCTAGAGTAGGGTGGCTTTTTCAAACTACATGTGTCATCCCACCATAATTCCAGAGCTTCTGGCACATACCCCAGAAGATCCTCCTGTGGCCAAGAATCACTTCCATCCTGACTCATTCTTCCTGGGCAGCTCCACACCCAGCAGGCATCAGAAGTCCCTCGTGGGCTTGGTCAAACACGAATCACTGGGCCTCAGCCCAAGCTTCCAAACCAGTACTCTGAGATGCAGTTCTAACAAGTTCCCAGGTGCTGCCAGTGCTCCTGGTGCTGCTGGTCCAGGGACCTCGCTGAGAATCCTCCAGGTTTTGGAGGTAGACAATGGTTAAGAGTAACTGGATTTGGAAAGAAACCATTTGCTGTTTTTGAGGAAGTCACAAGATCAAGCTTCTCTGTATATCCCCTCTTGAGGCTGACAGTATGGCTCTGTACCATGAAATGCTAGGGGAAATGGCTTTGAGACTCCACAATCAGAGATGAACCAGGACCAAGGCTCTACCTGCATCCAGGCTCGCTGGTCCCCCCACTTGCGGATCTCATGCTGGCCCTGTTTGTCCCAGTGGCTCTTTTAGCTGGAGCAGGATGAATAGGACATGGGGTCCCTCCCCGCATGAAACAAGAAGTCTTGTCTCATGGCCACATCTGTAGCCTCTCAGGGATTGACACTCAGGCCACCTGGCAAGAGGAGAATGCAGGAGCAGGCCCCCCTCGCTGCTGCAGCCACCCAGTCCTGGAGCTCAGCCCATGGCTGTGGCAGGTGCTATCAACCAGGGGTGAAGGCCCTGTTCTTAGAATTCATGAGAGTCCTTGCAGTAACCCAACTTATAGAATTTACACCAAAGTCATGCCAACTTGGGTCAAAGTGCCCAAAGGTCAGCAACGGTCTCAATCATAATATAGAAAGAAAAGGGGCCCTGGCTCCAGAAAAGGAAAGCCAGTCTGCAAAAGGCAGACCTTGAGAATTTACTTTTATTTCCCAGCATGTTCTCATCACACATGGGATTACATTGTCTCCTAGTTATTTATGCGCAGAGGAGGGGGTGTTGCATCCTCCACCTCCACCAGGGCCGGGAACTTGTTTGTCAGCCCCTTCCAAGCCAGGTGCCTGGACACACTAGATCCTCAGTTAAGGACAGAGGACTAACTGTTCAATTTGGCTCCTAAAGTCAACGTCTCCCAAAGAGGGAGACGAGACCATCAAGGGCAGGACAGGGGGCCTGGGAATCCAGTTCGGCTCAAGAGAGGGCAGCGCAGCCTAACAAGGAATCTGAAGCAGTGGAGCAAAGATGCAAAGATTCCTTTCTTCTGTGGCTTGCGGGGCTCCATTCCTGAATATTTAGTTAAAGTAATTAAGCCTATTGCCCCCAGGCTGTCAGTACTGAGAATTCAGAAACTATCCTGTTGTTCTTCCAAAGAGTTAATGATCTTCAGACTTTGAAAAGATCCTGTATTTTTGGCTGGTTATCAAAATCATCCACTGGCAGATGAGCCGATTACAGGCTGCTGAGAACCTTGCTCCATGATGGAGTCTGTGTAGCTGGTGGAGGAGGTAGGACAGAGGAGAGGGCTTCCGTTCACACCGGCTCACACATGTGGACACATGTAAGGCACACGGTACTAACACCAAAACTCAGGTATTAGCTGATACACTGAGACTTCGGCTGAGGCTGTGGTACCGGCAACCATGCCCCCAACATACATTCTGACCTGGACATTTATTCATTCTGTTGCTTGCTGTCTTCGATCCAACTCAAAGTGCCCTTAAGTATGGGGTGCACTACAGGACAGGTTAGAGGACTTGATCAGTCCTCCTGGATTTTCCTCTGTTATAATCTAACCTTCTCCCGGCCCCACCCCTAGTCATTACGATGACACTAAATGCTGGTTCACAACCATCACAAACAAATCCACTTCATTTTGCATGAAACTTTTGTCAACATACTGGTCCATTGGATACTCTACAGGAAGTCCTTAGAAATGTCTTCTTTGTTCCCACCCTGTACCAGGTCCAGGATCTTGAGCATGCTAAGCAAGCATTCTACCACTGAGCTCCATCCTCAACCCCAGAAATTTCTCTTGGAACTCAAAACAAGATAAGTTTTATTTTTCCTAAGGAACCTATATACTTCCTTTTCCCCTCTTCTTCATTTTTCTTGGCCACCAACAGTCTCAGAGTTAAATTTAAGAATAGTTTTAAGTTTTATATATTTACTTCCCTCCTCCTCTCTTTGCTTCTGAAAACAGGAAGGCTATTTTAATAATTTTATTCAGTATATTTTTTAGTTATAAAGAACACAATCTTTTTCTCTCTCGTTCTTTCTCTCTCTCTTTCTTCCTTTTCAAAACACAAGGTATCAATGAGTGTAGCGCAAATCAGGATTAAATGCAGGATCCTACACTCGGAGGGGGAGCTAACTGCAGAAATAATGATGATTTCCTATAAACAAAAGTCCCTAAAAAGATGAAGGGGTCACAGTGCTACACAAGGTGATTATGTGACAAGAACCCTTTTCAAGGGGGTGGCTGGGCCAAAGAGGCCTAGGGTGCATATTTAAACTATGGGCCTCTTCCTTCTCCAGGATGCTTTTTTATTCCAATTCTCCACAAAACTTGATGTTTTCAGGCCTGGGAGTATAGCTCAGTGATAGTGCTTACCTAGTATGTGATAGGGTCTGGGTTCCAACCCCAGCACCACAAAAACATTTTTTTTAATTAAAAAGCCTTGATGTTCTCACTTCATATTGGCCCCAGAAAACACCTAAGAATGGTGGGGAAGGGTTGCATGGTGCCTACCACCATCCTCTCACAGGTGAGAGTGCGCTAAGGAACATCCATGCAACAACTACAGTTTTCAGAATCAAGCCAGGAGGCAAAGGAGAAGGACGCAGGCCTTTCTGTCAACTATTTTCATGGCTTACAGTCACCAGTATCAGTTTGGCATGATGGAGCAGGTTGTGAAAAGTGCGCTTCCTGTGGGCCAGGCTGGTCAGCCCCCGGGGACCATGCATGCATGCAGACTTTAGACTCCCTGTCCTCTGGGCTTTTAGACAGTTCTCACCCAGCTGGACTGGAGTGAGGGAGGTCAGAACTCCTGCTCTGCAAAGCCCAGATGGCAGCGTGGCCCAGCCTCAAAGGCATCTCGCGGGTCGGGCCGCAGGGCCGAGCTCCTGGAAGCCTGGCGTGCAGCACCGGCCCATGGTATGGTTCTAATTCCCCCCTAATCCTCTGCAGCCTCATTTCTGGAGCTGCTGTGTTGGGTGTTTTGGCACCAGTGGCCATGCGAGCCGTGTTGGCCCTTTTCCCTGACTTTCCTTAAATATAAAATTTTAAATGTGACTTTGAGATGAAAGCAAGAATGCCAAAAGTAGGCGATGCTTTCTTGTGTTCAATTACAGCCCTGGGGAGCACCCCACACAAGGAACTGCTCAGAGCTCCAGCCAAGACCAAATCTGCTTTTCCAATAAGCACTTCAAACGGCAGAGGATGTTTTTGGCTGGGTCCAGCCACTGGGAAGCCAACAGTTAATAGGGCTGGGCACAGAGGCAGCTCCCTGCCACTGGGAGAAGTATGAAGCTGCTGTTCGTGGCAGCTTTTACTGCAACCACAGTTACAAGACACTTGTCTGGCTCCCCCAGATGAGTGAGCGACATGAACCCCACCTTTGGACCTCAGTGAACAGAGCTTCCAAGATTAAAGACTTCAATATCCCAGTAAATGATTCCCCATAGTTTTTCTCCATTATTATTTCAGGTCAAACTGCTTTACCATAAGTCCTGGTCAATGTTCCAAATTATTTAATCAGTCTGGAATTGTGTTGATCTCAGTATAAGCCACACCAGAAATACTGATGATAATGAAATGAGGATACTGTGGAAGCTAGTGGCAATGATGGATGGGTGGACAGATACAAGGATTTTCTAGGGGTAGAGGTGGTGGCAGCATTGTGGGGTGACAAGTAAAAAGTTTAGCATTTCCAGTTCCCCAAAGAAAATGACTGGTCGAAGGTCACAGGAGGTGAACCTGACTTAGAACCTACGGTCCTTCTAGGCCTCGCTCCTCTCATGACACCGACCTCTTGCTTCAGTAACCTGGTTGCACCTTGACCAGACACCATCATCCTGTCCCATGCTAATTAGGAACTTTCTCAACTCAGTCACAGTCACGGGAGCATTTTACCTGTTTCAGTTACCATGTATGAGCTAATTACCAAGTCACAAAGGGAATCATCAATGGGACCCTGGATTCTTCTTGATAGAATCTCTGAAGTTGCACGTGGGTCTGAGCAAATACTTCCTGACTTGTTAGGCAAAAGTCTTTTGTGTGGGAAAGGCACACCAGGGTGAGGAGGAGGGATTGCCAAACTTTGGTATGCAGTAAATGACTTGGTAAAAAAAATCACTTTCCTGTGCCCAGGAACAAGTAAGTAGAAAGAAGCATAGAAAATACAGTGTCAGTGACAAAGCACTCATTTCTTCCAAGTCCTGGTTCAAGTGTCACATTTTCAGTAAGCTCTATTCTGACCACTGTATTTAAAAGCACAACCCACTCACCTCCTCCTCATGCTCCATTGCCTTATCCCACACTCCTTTTCTTTTCTCCAAGTACTATCTCAGAAGTGATATAATAAAAATTATACCTTGCATTTGACTTATTTTTTATACTTGTTCTTGGTCTTCCCAAGAAATGGAAAATCCATGAGGACAGGACCTGTCTTGTCTGTGGCTGAATCCCATGAGCCTGGAACCGTGCCTGGGTCAACAACTATGTGTGTAAAACAACCACCTGAGTGAGAAAGTGGTTGCCATGCCTGTGGCCCAAGAAACCTGTGGCACACTTTCAGAAACCTGTGGTACACTTTCAGAAACCCTGGTCCAGGGAGAGCATGAACTTTGGCACTAGCCAAACGAGAGTCTGGATCTCAGCTCTACTTGCTTGCTCCGTGACTTTAGACAACTGAGGCTCTGTCAGCATGGTTTATCTCATCTGTGAAATGGAAACAATGCCTGCATCTTAGGGTTGCAACACAAGGATCCAGTAAGATCACCAGGCACAGAGCAGGAGGGAGTCTTACTTCTTTCCTCCTAGTTCATCATGTGGGTGGAATTTTGCAAGTAATGGCCTTCAGACAGAAAATGAACCTGAAGCCTCCCTGGTGGGAGGGAGTGCAGTCCCTGTTTCTCGTCAGGTAGAGAGCAGCAGGGAAAAAGAGTTAGTGGAAGTCACCAGTCAGGGGAGTGTATAAGTCATCCTTGCCAGCTACCTCTGCGGCTCAGAGTACACGCATTCCCTTCCCTCCATCCCTCCCACCAGCAGAAATGAACAGGCAGTTTCTCTGAGTAAACAGATGATAAATCACTGGCTAGAACCAGCACCCCCCACAGCAGCATCATTCAGGATCTCAGGCAGAGACAGCAGGCATATTCAGGTCTGCAATTTGGATTCGAGGCAGCCCTGTCAGACACGAACACCCTGGGGCAAGCATTCTTCCTTAGGCATCCCGTTTAGGGTTCACGGGGCCCTTGGAGTAAGTCCTACAGAGCTTCACCAACCCCACCCAAATGGACTTAAGTTAGAACACGGGGGATTTGTGTGAGGTTGGCACAAAAATTTCCTGACAGTGATCCTGGGATACGTGACTGAGATTATAGAATCTTTTTTTTCTGGGTTTTAGGAAGCTGTTAGGATTGGAGGTAGAGACAAAACAGGAAAGAGGGTGGCCCCTGCAAAGTGGGATCAAGACATCTATCCACAGGGAAAGGACAGTGGTAGGGACACATAGCTCAGTGTCCTAAACCTACATCCAAGCTCCAGCTGTGCTGCTAATTCTACTCTTGAGTTATCTATAAAACACAAGCACAAATCTCTGTTCTTCTTTGAGATGATTTTTCATGAGTCTTTGATTTCCAGTTGGGTTCTGGCCAGACACATGCTCAAAGCACAAGGAAACTGGTGTGGCTGCCTAAATCTCCTTCACCAGTCCCCAGCCACATTTGAAACCCAAATCAAGACTTGGACCTTCATTTTCAAAGTCCATATTGGAAGAAGCAGGACCTGTTCTGATGTGCCATACCTCTTTCCCAGCCTCTGTCCCGTCAGAACCTCCATCCTGACAGACTAATTCCCCTCTGAACCCTTAGGAGGCAGTTTCCACCCCTAACCACTACCCAGGCTGTGACTTGCTAGCACCCAGGGTCAGTCCGAACTCCAGAATGACATTTGCCCCTCAGGAACAGTATCTCATTTAAATTCAAGGGGAGATTTGGGCCTTTCTAATTTAACCAGCTCCCTCTGGGCCTGGCAACCACACTCTCAACACTGCAGAGATGTGTCACATCTGGGCCGTAGCAGGAGCTTCTGAGGAATTAGCTGGAAAAGGGATGTGACCTTGAGCAAATCCCTACCCCTCTCTGGCCTCAGTTACCCCTGGGCTAGCCTGGCTCCCTGCCAATTGTCCAGTATTGACAGCCTCACCCACCTGTGCTTCAGGGAATGCCCACCTGACCATGCCGGCTGGAGGTGGAGTTGGAGTTCACATGAGGAAAGGAGAAACAGGCCCTGAAGTCAGGGCCAGAGGGAGGGACAGGAAGGAGGAACAGGAAGGAAGGTTGCCTCTGCTCCCTGGAATTGCTGCCTCCTGTCTTCTCAGAATTATGAGCTGTGGAAACCAGCAGGGCATCAGGCATCATCCAGACCAAGGGGAGTCAAGCTTCTTTTACCCACATGGCTTTTCTCCAAAAGCTGCCTCACACCAGTGACACCGAATATCAAACAGATGGGGGCGGGGTGGCGTTATAAGCAGGAATGAAGTATGAAGTGGAGCTTTATGATAAAGGCAAGGCTGGCGTGCTGCCGGCAGAGTCCTGGGGGAGAGGGGAGGAGGATGTCTCCAGCCAGCTAGGGAAGCTAGACAAGAGACATTACTGTACTTGACTGGTTCCTGCTCCAGAAAAAAACTCCCACCCCTACTTAAAGGGAGTAATTTTTTTTAATTGAAGTCCTATCAACAACTAGATGCCTTCAAACTTGCAACACACATATACAATGTTCCTTCCAAATGGCACTGCCTTACCTGGCATAGAAAACTAAAGCAAGCCTAGCCTCCTCTCTTCCACCGTTATATATGAAAGCATTTTAGCTAGAAATATCTGAAATATCTGACCCACAAGCTCAGATCAGAGAGAAAAGGGAAGAGCAAGCAGCGGGAAAGGAACCTAGGGAGGGCAGCTGGAAAAGGAGAGGAAACCCATAAAGCGAAGGGTAGGAGTTGGTTCCTGCAGCTGACCTGGCAAGGGGTTTCCTGGGACCTCCGGGTTCTGATAAAGCAGGGGAAGAGCAAGGGACCCCAGGGAACATGGAGAAGAAAACAGGTGTCCAGTGGAACCGGTGGAAGTAAGGTGAGGATCCTGGGCCATATGAGCAGCATGAGCAATGGCTCAGTGCCAGAGATGAACGTGCAGTCCCTTCCGAAAGGGGAGAGCAGCAGGGCTGGCCGCCGTGAAGCGCCCTGTGCCGAGCGGCTGCAGCGAACGTTTCCCCAGCTCCAGGCACATCGCTGACGTCAAGCGCAGAGAGGCCGCGGCCAGCAGCATTAATTAGGTACAGATGCACCGGCAGGGCAGGCCTCGGCCAGGAGCCGCTCCCAGAGGCGCCGGCCCCGGGCGTAGCGCGCCGCCTCCCAGGCTGGAGTTCTGCCAGTCGACGGCCACCCGCCCGTCACCCAGACGGCGCGACAGCGCGCCCTTGTGGTCATTGCCCCGCGAGCGCTTTCGGGGGAATTGGGGTCCACTAGTCTAAGGCGCCTGCAGCCCTCATCTACAGTACTTTCAAAGCTCATTGACCTCATATTAGAATCACCTGAGATTTCTTTTTTTTCCCCTTTTGCAGTACTGGAGTTGAACCCAGGGGCGCTTTACCGCTGAAATACATCCTTAGCCCTTTTTATTTTATTTTATTTTTTTATTTTGAGATTCTCATTAAATTGCCGAGGTTGGCCTTCAGCTTGTGATCCTACTGCCTCAGACTCCGAATCACTGTGATTACAGGCTACAGGCATGAGCCACCAGCCTGGCAACTCGGAGATCTAAAGAATACCAGTGTCCAGAAGGCAGCCCATCCCAATTAAATTAGAACCCCGGGGTGCCGGACTCAGCTACCAATATTTCAAAAAGTCCAGAAGTTTCCAATCTGCCTCCAAGTTCAGAAGCAGCTCTCATAAAGCAATGGTTCTCTGATTTGAGCTGCACCAGAACCACCTAGAGGGCAACTTAAAACACATATCGCCTGGCAGTACCCCAGAGTTTCTGATCCAAGTCTGTTCCCAGGTGATGCTAATGCTGTGGTCCTAGGACTTTCACTCCTCAAATACACCAGATTGAGCACAGGCTTGGCATTACCTGGGAGCTTGTTCCAAATGCAGTTTTAGATTCTTCTTCAGACTCACTGATACATGTTATCTAGATAAGAGTGATTCATATGTTATTGTACTATAGAAACACTACTCTAAACTCCATTTAGCCAAGTTGTGTTCAGGCTAGCAAGGTCTCTTCACAGCCTCCCCCAAATCTCTGAGAGAACTGGATAGAACTTTCCAGATTATATGATCCAATTCTCTTGAATAACTGATGGGGGAAACTGAGGTCCACAGAAGGAAAAAAACTTGCCTAAGGTCCTGGGTGCCAGGGTGACCTATCAGTTTGTGCACCTCAGATCTCTTATACTGGCAAACATCACTCCAGAAGGTAGCACCTGTGGTCCTGGTCTTCATCCACCAATCAGGCAGCAAGCTTTCAAGGGGACATGGAGCCCAGGCTCTGTCCTGGCTGCTTTGGGAGGGGCAGAGGCAATAAGCAGAGACATAGGAAAACCACCAGAGTGAACCTGGTGGGAGACTACCCTACAGGATGGCTCAGGAGGGGTGGGTTTGAAAGAAGAAAAGGAGCGTTTAGCCACTGACCTAAGTGTTGAGACTCATACTCATTTCTTGTTCATGATCATTCTTCCGAATTCTCAGGGAAAAAGAAATTAGAGGCCTTTTTTTAAAAAAATATTTTTTTAGTTGCAGATGGACACAATATCTTTATTTATTTATTTTTATGTGGTGCTGAGGATTAAACCTAGTGCCTCACGCATGCGAGACAAGCGCTCTACCACGGAGCCACAATCCCAGCCCCTAGAGGCTTATCTTGTAAGTAGATGTAAACCTGTAGATACTGAGCATCCTCTTCCCAGAGTGGCTAGCTCTGGCCATGGTTTATGGTGGATTTCTACCTGTTTTAGTCAGTTATTTGATTGAAGTTCAATGACCAATGAAGTTCTGCACATGCCCTTGGCCTCTGGGCGATGCTACCTTCATGTAAATTTCATGAGACAATGGTGAGCACTTCCTATGCCCATTATTTGTGAAGGCAGTGTCAGGGACATAGAGACCCATAATAGACCGGTTTTGGCCACAGAGTTTATAGTCCAAGTGGACAGAGTAGACAAACACATGGATAAATGAGAAATTAAATAGATACAACAAGACTATGGAGATGGAAATGTCTACAAGGGGCAATCAGATAGCATTTGGAGTAGGTAGATCCTGGAAAAATACATGCTAGAGGCCAGAGAAATCAGAGCAGGCTTCCTGGAGGTGGTGGATGGCTATCACAGCCAGGACATGATGGAGCTTAGACATGACCCCCAGGGTGTCCATATTTGGACCTCACATTCCTAACCACTAGTCTACCCTGCCCTCACAAGGGCAGGAGTGAGCCATACCTTGTGGCATGCCTGAGATCTATAAACAGGATGTCTGGCTAGAAAAGAGGGCTCCTACCCAGACAGTCAAGGCTGAAGAGGGAGGGAGAGGCCAAGAGAGAGGGCCTTGAATTTACAGTTGGTAAGTGCTGGCTTTATCCAGGATTCCACAGGAAGCCATCTATGTTGTGATGTAGGAAAGAGACACTGATGGAAGTTTAAGGACCAAACCTTTCTAGAGCCAAACAGCTGATGTGCAAAGCTCTGGCTATAGAGGCCTCTGATGATAGCGTCACTAATGGTCTGTATCTGATTATATCATTTTGTGGAACTATATTTACCATTCCAAATGCATTTCTATGCAACCCAAAAAGCTCTGGAAAATGATTAATTTTTAATTGTTAAGTAAAAATAAGATGGGTGTTTGTTTTCTTCTTGTGGGTCTTGCTCTTGCATTCCCATCTAGACTACACTGTTATCAGCTTTACAGAAAACAAAGACGCTGAAATTACACATTAACCAGGATCACGGACTCTGTCACTGAAATGCACGACCCTGGCATTAGAAAGGGGAGGCCTGTAACTCTCCGGTTGATTGTTCAAACAAGAATGCAACCCAGAGACAGGGCCCATCTCCAAGAGTGGGGGGCAGGGGCAGACAGCGGATTCCAAAGGAGCATTTTTCATTCCGGTCCACAAACATTTACTGAATTCCTGGGTTGGGCTGGCCATGGTGTTCTACCATGGGGCTCTCAGTACCTGGGGACAAGGAGGGCTCATACAGAGAAGACCCCTTCTCCTGCAAGAAGGGCTGTTAAAAAGACAGGAATGAGGGACCATGAAAGGCAGAATGGAGAGTGACATGTTTTACCCTAGAGGAGACAGCATTTGCTATAGGACTTAAAGAATCAATAGATTTTCTCTAGTGAAAAAGAGAAGACAGCTACCCTTATGGACCAAGAGGTAGAGGACATTGCGTGGTGTGTTTGGGAAATGTCTAGTCTGGTGATGAGGGCAGTGCTTGGTGGAGAGAGGGGGGTGTGACTTGGGACCAAATTGGCAAGGCTGACTCCAAAGTACACGCTTGATTTATAAAGTTGTGGTGGCAGTGGCGGGGGGTGGGGGCTAATCTAAAGCATGATCTGATTGACACATTAGAAGGACCCCCCAAAACAGTGGTGGGGAGGGTGGGCCTCTGGGCTGGCCATGAGCCCTGGAGGGAAGTGGCTGGGATCATCCAGAGTGGAGATAGAACTTGTCCAAGGCTGAGGCTGGGAGGAGAGGCTGGAAGGGCTCCGGAGGCTCAGTCTTCTGACTCACTGGGCAGAGGGAGGTGACTTCGGCCACTCTTTACACTGCCCTCCAAGAAGGGATGGCATCAATCAGAGGTCCAGCAGGCAGCAGGGGCCACACTAGTATTTCTTTTTTGTTGTTGTTATTCTTTTCAGTTGTACATGACAGTAGAGAGTATTTTGACATTTCATACATACATGGAGTATAACTTCCCATTCTTGTGGTTGTACACTGGTGGTATATTCATATATGAACATAGGAAAATTATGTCCGATTCATTCTACTGCCTTTCCCATTCCCATCCCCCCTCCCTTCACCCCATTCCCCCCTGTCCAATCCAGTGAACCTCCACTCCTTCCTCCCTCCCATTGTGAGTCGCCATCTGCATATCAGAGAGAACACTTCACTTAGCATGATAATCTCTTGTTCCATCCATTACCAGCAAATGCTACAATTTCATTCTTCTTTTTGGTTGAGCAATATTCCATTGTGTATATACACCACATTTTCTTTATCCATTCATCTGTTGAAGGGCACTTAGGTTGGTTCCATAGCTTAGCTCTAGTGAATTGAGCTGCAATAAGCATTGATGTGGCTGCATCACTATAGTGTGCTGATTTTAAGTCCTTTGGGTATGCCGAGGAATGGGATAACTGGGTCAATTGGTGGTTCCATTTCAAGTTTTCTGAAGAATCTTTTCATAGTGGTTGCACCAATTTGCTGTCCCACCAGCAGTGTATGAGCCACACTAGTATTTCAAAAAGGATTTACTTAGGTGCTATAAAGCCCAAGAAGCCAAATGAGACATTGGAGCACCAGAGATCAGCAATGGAGGAAGTCTCGAACATCATCTAGATCAAGAGGGACAGAAAAGGGTAGCAGGTGACTGGAGGCCAGGAGCTACAGGCTGAGATGACACGGGGCAGGGCTATGCAGTGGGCACTGGAGCCAGGGGAGGGGTGGAGTGGGAGGAGCAACACCCCAGCTCCTCCCCTCTGCATACCCTCTGGCCTGCCACCTGCTGTCAACCAAACCTCCTTGGAAGCCCAGAGAGCAAGTGACCTGCAGAATGTATCCAAGACAGAAAGCAGCCAGAAGACAGATTAGTGGACAGGAGGGCAGCAGCCAATGCCTAGCCCTAGAACACCAGGAGGCAGCCAAGGTAAGAGGACAGGAGAGATCAGATTTGATCACAGAAGGTAGGAGGACGCTCCCAGGAAGGGACATCCAGTTTGCAGCTGACAACAGACTTGAGGATGGACAGGTAGATGTGGCAGGCATGAGGGTGCCTCTGTGCCTCAGGTTTTCTTCCCAGCCAGGGCAAAGGCTGGCTTATGCCTGAGTCATACTGTCCTGGAGCTGAGTCTCCTGGGAGAGCAGGGCAAGTGGTATCTGGTGGCTCAGTGACATGCCAGGCCTCAGGATCAAGAGAGAGCATGGTGCAGTGCAAACACGGCTGGCCCAGAGAAGCCATCAGCGCTGCAGCAGCACCCCAGCTCTAGCAGAGAAGCTGTGTGACTCTGGGTAAGTGAACAATGCTCTTTGGGCCTTGGTACCGTTCATAGAGTGAAGCTTATACCTCCCCAGTTTCAAGAATCAAAACCACATTTTGGTTTTATTTATTTACTTTTGGTTTTGTGTGTGTGTTTTGTTTTAGTTTTAGTTTGGGGGGTTTGTGTGTGTATGCGTGCATGTGTATTTGGTACTGAGGATTAAACCCAGGGGCAAGAGCACTCTACCACCAAGCCACACCCACCACCCAGCCCTTTTTTGTTTTTCATTTTTTATTTTGAGACAAGGTCTTGCTAAGTTGCCCAGACTGGTCTCCATCTTTCGATCCTCCTGCCTCAGCCTCCTGGGTAGCTAGGATTATAGGCATGTGCTACTGTGCCCAGCCCTAATCACTCTATGTGAATAGTGACACTCTGTCTATACCTGGAGGACAGGATGACAAGTGAATGCCTGGCCTAGCCAGAGTATGGCAATGCCAGTGGCTGGGCAAGGTATCTGGGACAACAGCTGGCTTCAGTCTGCAAGTCCCCTGGGGTTCCATAACCTGCAGAGGCAGCACAGCCACACTGCTGACTGCGTACTGAAAGGCCAATTTCTGAGAGTTTCAGCTGGCTGGTCCCATCTTCTGTCGTTCCCCTGTGACCATCCACTCACCGAGCAGCAGGTGGAACCCCAAGTAGAGCCACACTGCTTTGTCCTTTTGAGGCTTGAGCCTGTGACCTCATCATAGACAGCAGGGAGGCCACTGAGCTCAGGGTGAATCCCTGCAGAGCCGCACAAGCCGAGCAGACACCACCCAGAGGGTGTGCCTAACTCGTGGATGTGTCTGTGCAAAATTTTCAGGGCTTGATCTTAGGAAAGGAGGTGCTTTATTCTGACATGATGTCCTTCCTTCTTCTCAGAGTCTTAAAACATCTTTTCTTTCGCGAGAGAGCTAACAGGTGTCCTTGGTGGTCAATTGTCTTATCTGGCAAAATAAACTCCTGCTTTGTATCTTCGCTTTGCTAATCCATGAATCTAAGCATTGAAACCCTGACCTCAAATGTCACCCTGCCATCCTGATGGGGACTAAGTGAACCACACACCATGCCTCTCGTGGCACTTCCTGGAGGCCTACCCAGGAGCTCTGGGCCTCCAGCACAGCTTATCCAGTGCAATGCCAAGTGCCATCCTGATGGGGACTAAGTGAACCACACACCATGCCTCTCGTGGCACTTCCTGGAGGCCTACCCAGGAGCTCTGGGCCTCCAGCACAGCTTATCCAGTGCAATGCCAAGTGCCATCTCTCCAGGCCATGCCACACAGCCAAGATGCCTGGATCCTGGGGTGCAGCAGAGAGCTCCCAACTGGGCCTTTTCACAGCAGACCTTGGCCATGGTCACCGCCCCGACCTAAGCTTCAAACTTCCTTTCCTGATGCAGTGCAGGGGGGATTCCCCAATCCTCAGTGTGAGTGTGGGGACCCACCTTGGTTCAGCAGAAGGCTGGGCAGGAAAGGATCTTTGAGATCACATTGGTGGGGACTTGTCCCCAGTCTTTGAAATGGTATACAAAATCTGTGGGTATCTTTCCTCTGATTCTCAGAAGGGTTGGCAATTCTGGGGTGGTCAGCAACCCCAGGAGGGGTATCATGAACATCTCTAGGTTAAGCTCTTCTCCCTGCAGCCCATCTCTGCCACCTCTGCTGTGTACCCGCTCTCCAGCATCAGGCAGCTAGCTGCCTGCAGCTCTGACTTCCCTGGTTTCTTCAACATCCCACCCCCACCCACCATGAATTAGCTTTCCTTCCCCACCCCCCAGATCTTCTTTTCTGTAGCTTGAGGACTCAGGCCAAGCACCGCCTCCTCCAGAAGCTTCCTAGACAGGTGTGCCAGGTTGTATTTTCCAAAGGTCCCTCCAGTATGCTTGTCCCATCCTGCATGATGTTCTTGCAGTGTGACACTCACCCTGTCCCAGAGGTGGAGTCTGTGTCTCTTGGGATCTAGATGGGACTAGATCATCGAGCACAGGGGAAGTGATACTTGTGACTTCCAAGCCTTGGTCACAAAAAGGACAGCACTTCTGTCTCCTTACCCTTCCCTGGAACCCACGCTGTGAGGAGGTCCAGGGCAGAGGGAGAGTCTACAGGAACCCCAAGAGAGCCTCAGTGATCCCTGTTGTTTTAAGCTGCTATATTTTAGGGCAATTTGTAATGCAGCAACCGGCAGAAATGCTCCTCTGGAGTCCTGTATGCCCTGTGCAATGTGCCGTCACAGCAGTTTCTCCCGAGGGGTAATGCTGGCTGGCAGCTCTGCCTCTTCTACTGGACTGTGAGCACCCGGGGGCAGCGACCATCCTGCCGTCTGCACTCATCTGAGTGCCTGGCCCAGGCACTCAGGTACCCCAGGAAAGGAGAAAATCTGGTGTGTCAAAAGTGAACTCCCAGGTCCAGAAACATGAGCTACAGCTCTGAGCATGCCAGATGACGTTTTTTAAGTGAATGAAGTATTGGTAAATATGATCCATATAAACCTTTAAGGTTTTCTGAATGGGTCATGTGAAGCCATGGTCTGGTGGGGCTTGTGGAGGTTTATCTGTACAGTAAACAGAAGAAGGGAAGTAAACGGACCCTTTTTGTCACTGTGATGAATACTTGAGAAAATTGAGTTAAAGGAAGAAAGATTCCAATCCATGGCTGACTCCACTGCAGAAACATCATGGCAGAAGCACATGGTGGAAGGGCATGGTAGAGCAAAGTTTCTTACCTCATGGCAGCCAGGAAGCAGAGAGGGGATGGGGAAGGGGCCTGGTACAAGAAATGCCCTTCCAGAGCACATCCCTATTGACCTACTACTTCTAACTAGGCCTCTAACCACCTCCCAATACTGCCTCAGCTATGAATCCCTCAGTGGATGAATCCACTGATGACCATGATCCAATCATATCCCCGAGTCCCCGCCTCTGAACCCTGCTGTCCTGGAGACCACGCCTTCAGCATACCAGTCTTTGGGGAGCATTTCATATCCAAACCATAACAGGGTCCAATGGCAAGACGACCCATTGGCCCAGCTGACTTCATGAGACAACCACATTAGTCAGTCTCTTCTCAAACTGTGAATCCCGAGCTTCCTCAAGAACAGGCACCCTTCATCTGAGGAACATCACTTCCTTCCTCCCCATCCTCCTGGGACTCTGCCAGCTCCCTTCCTTCCCCTCACCACAGGACCCATCCACTCAAGCACTCCAAATGCAATCTGGCCTCCCTCCTAGGCCTACACTGCAGTCCCAAGGGCCCCCAGGCAGAGGCTTCACTGCCACACGGGCCCCACCAGGAACACTTCGCAGTTTTCAGAGCACTTTCTCCTCCATCATTTCACTTGATCTCCACACCCTCCACTGAGGCAGATCACACAGGATAACCAGGCTCTTGTCGTTGATAAGAGAAGTGGTCACACCAGGACCCCAGCCTGGACTTCTGACTCCATATCCCTGGCTCTCACATGGTCTGGACATTGTCAGTGGGGCAACTACCAACCACAGGGGAGGGTCCTTCTGTGTGGTGGGTGGAGTGAATCACCCGGACGTCTCACTACCTCTTAGCACCCAGAACATTTCTGGACCCCTGGACCCACAGCATTTCGTAAACACAGGAAATGTAAACACATACATTTTAAATAGGATTGGCTGGCACTTCCATTGCTGAAACCCACACGCGCACACATGTGCACACACAGCAAAAACAAACACCAAAAAGACAGACAAAAATCCTTTAATTACATTACCCAAGTAAATTTCATAGAACAGTTTTTTGGACTACATATTACTGCAACAAAATAAGAACCAAGTTAGCCATGCTATGTCTACTTTACAAATGTCTGCTTTGTAAATACTCATGGGCCCAAGCATGTGTCACACAGTCACATACGCCTCTCTCGGGATGAGGAAGCCTCAGGATTAGGATGTGTTCTGGAATCTCTCTGTCTACACCTCCCAGGTCTGGTCACTCTCTCTGAGGCTCACAGCCCTGGAGCGTTGGGATGGGCAGGCAGAAGGCCACAGGCTGTGCAGCAGCCAGGTCAGCTTACAGCAAGCTGTCCTCCTGATGACTGATGCCCCAACTCAGCCATAAATAACAGCAATAAAACTACAGCAGGCTGCTGGCCTCCCCCAGAGTGCACCGGCTGTCCATCCATCTCCTAGAATGACTGCTCCCATCCAGCCTTCCGCCTGACCCAACCCCAGCCCCAGGCATTCTTTGGGGCACAGCATCCCTTCCCAGGCATGGACGAGGTCAACCAGGAACATACTGAGTGAAGAGGCCCCCATGTCCTGCCAATATACTTTATGGATGCCAGGCACAGGCAGGAAAAGTCTCATCAGCTGAAACACCCACCCCCTTCCGAGTCAGGCTCCAGAAAGCAGCAACTGCCCTGCTGATCTGGTCAGGGTGAATTCTGCACCACGCAGGGCCCGATTGCCCCCGCCATATTACAGTTACTCACTCTGTGGAAAAGCTGGCCTTTGTGTTCTTGGCAATGTGGGTGGGCAAAAGCCAAAGAATGCGGCAGCTCAACTGTTTACACTTCTTTTGTCTCAGCTTCAAGTGGCAGTTACTTTTTATTTCTACCCTTTGTCCTTAAGCTTCTTTGCTTCAACTGTCTCACGCCCTAAAATCTTCCATCTAAAATCACAAACCACTTACACACTTGGTCTCTCCCTCTTCCTCTCTTTCACCCTCTCTGGAGTTCTTGGGATTGAATTTACATAAAAGTCACATTGCTTTACCATCTTAACAAGACAATTTGGCTATCTCACCAACAGCCTCATAAAAGAATTTCAATCATAATCTCTAGATTAAAAAAAAGGATGACAAAACGCTAGCCATTGCACTCAGTACCCCATGGAGACGAGCTTCTGGGCCTCATAGAAGACACACTCCTCCTGGAAATGGAGGCCCAAAAAAGTGACTTCCTTAAGGTCAAGGGTCAGGTGGAGACGCAGTTCATCTAGACTGCGGTGCACTTGGGACAAGAGCTTCCAAAAACGAGTCCTCCCACAAGGGAGTAGAGGACACACATGGTGAAGCCTCTGGGTGATTTTATATCTAAACTAGGCACTCATGACTCTGTCTGGGAATCTGTCTCTGGGCTACTGTGGTGGGTGATGGGGGCATTCTTCAGCCAGTGAATGACCATCAGGAGACAGCTCCCTTGACTGAGGTGAAGAAAACTCTGAGAAATAATTTGCACTCAGAGCTTTCCCTCTGGCTGGGGATCCCCTACTCACCCTCTGTGCACCACTGCCCCCAGTCCCCACTCTTTTACCAGCTTCCCTGGTATCACCTCCTTTAAATACATCACCTGCCTCCAGACCCTCATCTCAAAGTCTGCCTCTGTGTGGTCTGACCTAAGACCATTGCACATTTGTGGAATAAATGAGTGGCTCTTAACCCCAGCCCTAGTGGAGGGAGGTGCAAATGAAGAGGTCACAGTTGACCCAGGCAGGGTGGGCAGTAGAAGCTGCACTTTCGTATCCTGAGGGCTGAAGCCAGGGGTCATGGGGTGTTCAGGTGCTGCCTCTTAAAAAGGCTCCATTGGGCTATTGCAGACACAGCATGCAGAGTACAGCGTCAAGAGCACGTGCTGCCTCGTGACTGCCTCAGCTGCCAGGGATACTTTGCTAACAACAAGCCCTCATGAAAAGCAGTCTGGACGGGCTCACCTCTGGATAACTGAGTGCTGGCCTCTTACCTGACAAAACCCCAACGCTTCCTCTTTGGAGTGGGTACCACTCTCGGCTGTGGCTGCTTCCAGCAGGGCACTTGGAGCACATGCTGACCACTCAGTATCAGCAGGTTCTGTGTAAGCCAAGCTCTCTGCTTTCTCAAATGAGAGCTGGAGAGGGGAGCTGGTGGGTAAATGCTCCACTTCCTGTCCTTTAGGAAGGCAAGACGTTCTGGATGTTTCTCAGGAAGCCACCAGCAACATCCTCCACAGATCATCTTCTGGAGTTCCTCCTTCCCTGTCTCACGGACCTGCTTCCTAGAATCACCACCCCAGTGATCTGCGTCTAAGTCTTTGTCTAAACTCTGTTATTAGAGAAATGCAAACTGAGCCGGCATTCTGTGCCATGTCACCTTCTCCCAGGCAGCTAGTGTCAGCATGAGCCCTCAGCTATTGATCTCAGGAGCTGTTAGTTGCCTCCACTGGGTGGCCCACGCTGCCCTTCTTAGGGAGTTTGTGTCTGACTTAACCATTTTTCTATCACTTTCTTTTGTGGTGGTAAGTCTTCTTCCAGCAGAACTGCCACAACTTGTCATTTTTGTCTTTAATCTGTAGTCTGGGTATCCTAAACCCAAACCTGATGGCTTGTGTCTATCATAAAGGTGAGCAGATTCTGGGGGGTTGCGGAGGATGTTTTTTGGAGCAAAGGCATGAGCTTTTATTTAAGGCATTGAAAGCTTGTTTTGGCTGATCAGGAGATATCTTTCTTTTTCCCTGGTTTAGAACTCTATTTTGGAGAATACAGAAATTAGATAAAATTTTGTGTATGAGTCAGTTCTAACATTTGAAATTAAATATGGGATATGTTTGTGGGTGAATTCACTGGATCTAATAATACTTATCACAAATGCCCTGGGGATTTTGGTTTGCTGTGTATCAGGATATGCCAGTTTCATAGATCCAGTTTTTAAGACTCCAGGCATCTGCCGGTTTCACAGATGTCAAAACAATATCACACACCAAACACCAGTGGCTTACACACAGATTTCAGAGCAAAAATAAAAATCAGTCCAGGAATTGAGTGCAAATCCTTCCATTCAGCCTCCAAGTCTAACCCCCAGAGGTCCCCTCTCCTCTCTTGAAAAGTCACATCTCATGGGGGGGAGGAAGCATGTGCCCACATTGGCTTGGGGGGCCGCGGGGAGCTCCCGTGTGAATGGAATTCTGTCCTGGGACTTACCTCCTGCAACCTTCTCAACCTCAGGGCTCAGGGGCAGGCCTCTGTTGGGCACAGTGATGGACTGCACAAACCTCCCAGCTCTGGGTCCAGGTGCAAAAACAAAGGCCAGCAGGTGTCGATTATCATTTACACCAAAGTCCCAGAAGCATGGGGGGAAAGAATGGTGGGGGTCAGTTTAACTGTCTCCCAAGTGTTTTCTGTGTTGCTTAGAAGCAGGAGTGGGCAAAAGCATGTGGGGAGTCATTTTTGGAAAGGTTTATAGGGGAGTGGCCCGTCATTGTGGAAAGCCATTCTTCCATTGGGCCACTAGGGGGCGTCCTGAGACCTAATCAGAAGATTCGCAGGTTGAGGACTGGGAAAAACGTGCAGATGTCCACGTGGAAAAAGAAAGCTGAAAACAATGAAAGAACCTATGGTTGGACTTGTGCTAGATGTTCTCATCTTTGACAGCACCATTCATTTTTTACAATACCCACTATTAGCAGTGAAATATTTTGTAAATTGCATTTCCTGTCCTCCCAAAGAATACAATTTTGATACATAAAACAGTGGTTTTCACACTTTCCCAGAAACAAGCCAAGAGGGAAACTAAATGGGATGGTCAAGCAATTGGCCAGTATTTGTCTAATCCCACTCCCACCCACACCCACACTTGTCTATAAATACAGTCCTGCATCAATTCACGTTGGGGACACATTCTAAGAAACGGATGAGTGGGAGATTTTTTCATGTCATCCTGCGAACATGAAGCGTTGTTCTTATGCAAACCTAAGTGGTACAGGTAAATTATTCTTCCTGGCCTCCTGATGTAACCAAGAGAGTGATATACAGGAGATGTATGGGGCTGTTGTGGACCTAATAGCATACTGTTTTACACTGAAAAAAAAAAAAAAAACTTTTAAAAATAAGAGTATGTTTTAAAATAATGATAAAAAATGTAGTATAGTAAATACATAAGCCAGAAACACGGTCATTATCATTATCTAACATTATGTACTGTCCATAATTGTATGTGCTACCTTCTTTATGTGACTGCCAGAGCAGTCGGTTTGTTTAACCCAGCATCACCACAAACAGGTGAGTGATGTCCTCTGACGTTAGTACAGCTACAGCGTCATTGGCAATAGGAATTGTTCAGCTCTGCTATAATCCTATGGGACCACTGCTGGATGTGTGTTCTATTGTTGACCAAAATGTCATGGAGCACAGGACTCAGAGTAACACTAATACTGCAAGATATCATTTATTGGGAACTTAGCATATGCCACCATCTTGGGTACTTCACATGGCTGGCAAGTAGCAGGAAATCCCTGGACTACAAACAGCGAAAGTGTCCTGGAAGGGACTCTCATGATGCTTCCCAATGACTTAACCTCCCTTATCCTGCAAGAAAAGAGGGCAGCCGGCACCTAGCTGTAGTGTCCCCCAAAATGCAAAGTACCGAGAGCACCAAAGGTGATAAAATTAAAAACATCAACAAGAAAGAAAAAGAACACCTGCAAGACATTTGTATGTGTGGCATCTATGGCTTGTTCCATCACACATTCATGTAGAGTGGCATACCAGTGGATGTGACAAAGCCAACATTGCCTGAAGGCCCTGAGGAGGGTGCAAAGTGCCACTGTGAGACCAGGACCTGAGCAGTGTGAGGCAAAACCAAGCCCTGGGTTTTCAGCCCTGGCTGTGTTAGAATCACTGGGAGCATTTGGTTTGGGGCTTGGGTTTTTTATTTTTTCTTTTTTCTTTTTTTAAGCTGATATCTGGGTTCCCTCCATGTCCCGAGGAAATTAATCAGAATATCAGAAGATGGGACCCAAGCACCTCAGTTTTGTTTTGTTTTATTTTGTTTTGTTGGTACCGGCGATTGAACTCAGGGCACTCGACCACTAAGCCACATCCCCAGCCCTATTTTGTGTTTTATGTAGAGACAGGGTCTCACTGAGTTGTTTAGTGTCTCACCATTGCTGAGGCTGGCTTTGAACTCGCGATTCTCCTATCTCAGCCTCCCAAATTGCTGGGATTATAGGTGTGTGCCACCGCGCCCAGCTTCAATTTGGTTTTTGTTGGACTTTGTTTTGTTTTACTCTTTTGAAATAGAGGTCTCCACACATTGCTCAGGCTGGCCTCTAGCTCCTGGGTTCAAGTCTCAGCCTCCAGGTTCACCATGCATAGCTAAAGCTTAACTTTGTATGTTTTCTGGTGTAAGGGACTAAAAGTAGGACTTTGTGCACATTAGGCAGGCTCTCCCCCACAGAGCCACTCCTAGCCACTATTGTTATCTTTAAATCTCCCAGATAATTTTAGGGTTCAACCAACCTTATTATACAGATGAAAAAACAGGCCCAGAGAAGAGGCATAATTTACAAAATGCCAAGCATTAAAGAAGTGGGGGACTGCACTGATTCAAGACCAAAACTCATCAAAAACTCAACTGTTGGATTAGACTGGAGCATCCTGTAAGGAGACAGGACGTGAAGACCCTGGAGTGCACGGCACACTCAGAGCCTCCCATTAGCCCAGCTTACCTTGATCCAAGCAGGCTGTTTCCTCAGCATCATGTAGCAGAGAAAGAAACTATTTTAATTTAATCCAGTTATATTTTAGGGGACAAGTATAATTGAAAGAAACAGAGAAAGAAACTATTTTAATTTAATCCAGTTATATTTTAGGGGACAAGTATAATTGAAAGAAACATCTGCTAGATTATTTGCCCCTCTATCCCTGCCAGGGGACACTTAACTACTTGGGCCATGTCTATAGCTCAGACAGGCATTCCTCAGATGGAGATTCACGAAGCTTCTCTGTGGTGCAGGGTGATGTCACTTCCCCAGATGGTGGTCAGCACACCTAGATGGGAGCCAGCAGTCTAACACAGCCCAGCCTCCTCCATCTCTTTGAGGCTAAATTCTCCACCGTTGGAGATGTGACCAAGAGCACTCCTAAGCCAAATTTTTTGGGAAATGGAGCCAAGTGTCTTTGGGAATCTATGCTTTAGTGAATCTGCTGACTACTGTCCATCACCTTAATATTTAATTGATTTGAGTCTCCAGAAACCTGTTTGTGGGCCAAGGATGTTGTTCAGTGACAAAGTTTATGACTGGCCTAGCATAAACGAGGCCAGGAGTTCCATCCCCAGCACTGCAAGGGTAAAAAAGCAAAAGAAACTTGTCTGTAAAATGCCCTTCAGGAGCTGGGGGAGCTGTGCTTCCTGTCTGATCATCTTGCCCCTTCATTCTCCTGAACCTGCCCCTGCCCTTGGTTCAGGCCCCACCCTACCATCTTCAGGCATCCAGGAGAAAAATTGGAGACTGACCACAGGCTTCTTTTACACATTGCTCAATCTCACCCACTCAGCTCCCTCCAAACCCTCTTGAACTTGGAACTGCTGGATTTCCCAGAGGCTGCATTCACCAGCAGTCCCTGGAGCCCCCACCCCGCCCACACTTGCCATGGTTCAACTTTCTAGTCTTTGCAGGTCTAATAGATGTCATACAATATCTTGTTGCTATAATTTGCATTTCCGTGCCTTGCAGTTAGCTGTTTTAATCTTTTTAGATTTTGGTTCCATTTCCTTATCATCCAGGCCCTCGTGGCTTCCATCCCAAGCCATGCAAAGGCCTTCACTGTTTGCTGGCCTCCTGTTCCTCTCAAACTTTGCCTGAAGCACAGGCAGGAGCATATCCCGCCTCTGCATAAACTGCCTGGAGCATCCTTACTAAATATGCAAACCTTTCTTTCCACACTTAGAGGCCCTGCAGAATGGGACTCCTCTGGGTTCTCCCCAGTCTTGCTCCTCCTCCTCCACTCTCCCCTATTGTGTGGCCTGCACTACAGCCCCATAGCCCTGACCTCCCTGCTTGCATGTCTCTAGCCCTCAGCTCCTACTCTTGCTGCACATGTCACCTGTGCAATTCCGCCTTGCTCACTCAAGGCCCAGGGTTGACCCAGCCTTCTTCGAGGCTCTTGTCCTCTGAGATGTGTGCTCCTCTGAACCTCCTCGCTTGCCAATGCTCTTTGTGCTTATGTTCTGTTCTTCCCATCATGCCTTCCTTTTTTATTTTGTTTTACATCCAGGCCCTCACACATGCCGGGCAAGCTTTCTACCACTGAGATACATCCCCAGCTCTTTTTATTTTGGGACAGGGTCTTGCTCACTTACTCAGGCTCACCTTAAACTTGCAAGCCTCCACCTCAGCCTCCTGAGAAGCTGGGTTACAGGTATGTGCCGTCATGCCCTGCGGTCCCTGTATTCTTGTCTGATCTCTGCCCCAGTGCCAGGCTGCTGGAGGGACTGCTGATACACTGCTCCCTCTACACCCCAGCCCTTCCATACTGCAACTGGGAAACCAGGAAGGAAGACAGGGAGACAAGGAGACATCCCCATCTGGGGATGGGGAAAGAGAAACGGAAGCTAAAGCTAGGATATTCATTGACTAACTGGCCACCAGGATAAGGAAGGGAAGAGATTGGAGGATCCCTTCAGCTCCTTAGGTTTGCCAGTTTGCTGGGCAAGAACCCAGGAGGAGCTGGGGATAGAGTTTGGTTTAGACCAGCATGTGGCTGGCAGTAGATCCTGACACTGCTAAGCAGGCAGAGGCCAGTGTGTAGCTGAGGTGAGCTGTTTTCCCAAAGAGGAGTTCTGGGGTCATCAGCATGAAGGGAGCCTCCAACTGAGATTACTGGGGAGGTGGAAATACAGGACCCCTGAGGAGGCTGGTGTGTAGGTGGTAGCTGAGGAACACTGAAATGTTCTTCATTTGTTCCCCACCTCATGGTGGGGTGGGTCAGCAGCAGTGTCTCTAAAACCAAGGGAGAGCCAGGTGTGGTGGTGTACACCAGTAATCCCAGCAACTCAGAAAGCTGAGGCAAGAGGATTGTGAGTTCAAGGTCAGCTTCAGCAACTTTGTGACATCCTGTCTCAGAATAAAAAATGAAAAGGCCTTGGGGATATAGCTCAGTGGAAGAGCACTCCTTGGTTAAATCCCTACTACCAAAATAAAAAAGAAATAAAGACTAGAGAAAAAGAACCAAGGGAGAACAATTCCAGAGAATGAGTAGCCCAGAAAGTCAGATGCTATGAGAAAACCAGGTGGCCAAAGCAGCCCCCTCAGCCCCCCCAACCCCCCAGCTCACCTGTCCCTTCCCTCCACGCCCCTCCGCTCCTTCTTGCATCCTCACGGAGTTGCCCTCTGTGTGCAAAGCCACCTTTGCCCCCTGGGGCTTCATGTCATGAGAGCCAACAGCTGGCCTTGACCTTCCCTGGGCACCCTTTCATCTTGACTTCTCCTGACACAGGTGGGTGCTGATGTCACAATGTCCTAACACAGAGCTAGGCCCTGCTTCTCTGGCCACCTCTGCCTCTACCAATTCCTTCATCATCTCTATATCCATTTAGAACAAAATTTCAGGATGAGACATTGAAACAGACATGTGAGTTTTGAGCTGGATGTGTAACTGGAATAATGTTGGACGCTCCTTGGAGCTGGAGCTCTGGGTGTGGAGAGACAGGGCGGCATTGAGTCATAGCAAACCACTGGAGCTGGGGAGTTTTATTCTCCAGACCATGGTGCAGCTTTCAAGGGTGCTCTGCAAGGCATGAGGATGACCTTGTTAGGCCACAGACTCTGAGAGGGGATGATGAAGGAAGAAGAGGAGAAGGACAAGCTGGGTGAACACAGGCCTGACTCCACCTCTGCCACCTTGGAGATGTGATCATGTCTCTTGCATCAGAAAAACCAAAGCTCCAGAGACCCAGCTCCTCTTGACCCCTGCCCTTGCCTGGTCAGGCTCCAGAAGCTACTGTCCAGGTTCTTGAATCCATCTGCCTTATACCTAGGGCCCCACTGCCTGAGCCTCAATAGACACAGTGACTCTCACAGAGCCACAACTGGACTTCAAGTCCCACTCCTGACTGGCATTGTATTTCATCACCAGGGAGCCTGAGCCCTGCCTGGGAGACAGCTGGATGTTCAACGAGCAACATTGGGCCTTGTCACAGGCCAGCACAACAGTGCCCTCGGAATTGATGAAGGTGCACCTCCTCTGGACTACCCTTTCGTCCACCACCAGATCCCAGGGATCCCCTAGCTCCCTGTCATACATCCCTGGGACATGGAAGCCCAAACATCCCCTGGTGATAGGACACACCAGCTGTTCTTCCTTCAAAGAGAGTACTGACTGCCCCTTGAGGTAGGCAGGGCCCCCACAGTAGGTGTTGACATGGAAGAGATGGTCGCTGTACTGGAGCAGCCAGGTAAAGAGGTAGGACAGGTGGCAGTCACATTGCCAGGGGTTGCTGTGCAGGGCCAGGTTGAACAGGTTGTAGTTGGTGTCAAAGATGCCCGCTGGGAGTGTGGTCAGCTGGTTCCTGGAGAGGCTGAGCAACTCGAGCCTGGACAGGTTCTGGAAGAGGGCTGGGTGCAAGGCTGTCAGGTTGTTGCTGCCCAGGTAGAGCTTAACCAACTCCTGGAGGTCCCAGAAGATACCAGCAGGGAGGTGGGCGATGGCGTTGTGAGACAGCGTGAGGGAAACAAGGCTGGACAGGTTGGCAAAGGTGCCTTCTTTGATAGTCTCCAGCTGGTTGTGGGACAGGGACAGGCCCACCAGGCCTGGGTTGTGACCAAAGAGGCCCATAGGCAGCATCCGCAGCTTGTTGCCCTGAAGGTTCAGAAAGGTCAGATTGCCCAGGGAGGAGAAGACGGAGGGCGGCAGGTGACGAATGGCGTTGTGCTGCAGCCACAGCTTCTGCAGGCAGAAGAGCCCCGAGAAGACCTCTGGGGACAGCTCTCTGATGCCATTGCCATCCAAGAAGAGCTCCTGCAGGCTGCCCAGATTGCCAAACACGCCCTCAGGGAGCCTTGAGAGCATGTTGTTGCTCAGCTTCAGGGTCTGCAGGTTGGTGAGTGAGTGGAGCAGCCCCTCAGGGAGCTGGGCCAGGCGGTTCTGAGCCAGGTCCAGGGTGTTCAGATATGTCAGAGGCTGGAAGAGCCTCCCAGGCAGGGTCTGGAACCGGTTCCCCTGCAGCTGGAGGGACTCCAAGGCATCCATGTGGTGGAAGAGGCCTTCAGGCAGAGTCTCCAGCAAGTTGAAGTTCAGAGTGAACTTGCGCAGAGAAGCCAAGTTGGAGAAGATGTCGACACTGAGGTTGGAGAAGGCACTGCCCGTGATCTCCAGGTCCTCCAGCCTGGGCAGCCCCCCGAAAGCATCTGGCCCAAAGTGATGGAGCTGAGTGTTGAGAAAGACCACTTTGGTCAGGTTGGGGCTGCCGCTGAAGGCCCTGGTTCCCACTGTAGTGAATGAGGTCTCCACAAAGACAATGTCCGTGGCGTGAGGTGGGATGTCCGGTGGGATGGCAGCCAGCTCCTCATCTGAGCAGAAAACCTCCCGGATAAAGCAGTCGCAGCTCACTGGGCAGGGCTGGGTGGGCCTGGCCAGGAGCAGGAGGGAAGCCCAGCACAGCCAGGCTCCAGGGAGCATCTTCCAGATCCAAAGAGAGAAAGAAGATAGAAAGGACACTTTTATCAAGGGCAGCATGGCACAGTGCCCAGAGCACTGGACAGTGATTCCAAAGACAGGAATAGGCCGTAAGGTCCACCTCATCGGGAAAGCTGCAGTTGTGGCAACAGGTTTGTTTTGTTTTGTTTTGTTTTGCAAGGCTAGGAATCCAACCCAGAGCTTCACGCATGCTTGGCAGGGCTCCACCCTGAGCCACAACCCCAGGCCCTGTTCACAGCTGTAGCAGCTGTTTTCTTACCACCCAGAGCAGCCTTGCAAGATAGGTAGGGCTGGGTTCTCACCTCCTGAAGATGAAAGTGTCAGGGCCTAACAGGTTACCCCTTCAGGTTAGTGCCCACAGCAGAACCAAGATTAAAGTTCTTTGGACTTTGCATGTTATCTCCAGACTGGAGAAAGGAAGGAGGAAAGGAGACAAAATGACTGGGAATAGATGCATAAAAGGAGACCCTAGGTAGTGTGGAATCTTTCAAGATACTATGTAAACTATGGGAAGATCCAGACATAAAGAAGAAGGGAATTATGGCATTTGCCAATAAATGGATGGAACTGGAGACTATCATGCTAACATGCGAAGTGAAATAAGCCAATCCCAAAAAACCAAAGGCTGAATGTTCTCTCTGATCAATGGGGGTGGGGACATGACAGGGGAAAATGAGGGGAAGGGAGAGGGGAGGGGAATGGGAAAGACAGTGGAATGAGTCAGATAGAGCTTTCCTATGTTCATATATGAATACACCACCAGTGTAATCCACATCGTGTACAACCACAAGAACGGGAAGTTATACTCCATGTATGTATGATATGTCAAAATACATTCTGCTATCTGTATAACTAAAAGAACAAATAAAAAAATATATGGGAAGATTGTCACTTAGTTGGAAATTTCCAAATGTAACTCTCCCCGAGTTTCCAGATCTCAGCACACTTCCAAGCCTGATTGTGAGGATGCCCTACTGCCTGCTCTCTGTCCCACTCGCGAGGGTGTGTACAACGCCACACAGCAGCTCCTCAGCACTGCCACCAACTGCTCTCCTCAACCCATGCCTGTCCCTCCACTCCCCACCCCACCATGATGGAGCCCAGGAACTTTCCAGTGTTGTGTGGACAGGAGGGTCCCAGACTTGGGAATTCCACAAACCAGTAGACCAAGGGGTCCAAGCTTCCAGTGTGTGAAATATTAATCAAAAGTGAAACAAACAAACAAAAAAACCTGCCAGCATCTACAAACGAATCACAAATAAGTGACGAAGGTTACAAGTACATTGTGCTTATTCCTCTGCAGTCATTTTTATATATTAATCAGTAGCTCACACATGAGGACTGGGAAACGTCAGATTAAAAGTCCACATTTTAGGATGATCTGGGGGCAGTGGACTCACATTCCCACCTGGCAAGAACAACTGGGGCTCAGTACCCCAGCCCCATTAGGGGCTATGCACTCTAGGAAGGAGCATCAACCACAGGCATGCTTAGTAATGTCTGGAGGCAATTGATAAGGACCATCATCCAGAGACAGAGCAATGCCTGAGTGCAATAAAGTATCACTCAAGGCCATGACCAATGAAACTGTATGTAAACCGCTTATCCTGCCTCATCCAAGAGCTTCACTCCGAGGACATCAGTGAGATTGTCCACCTTGCTGTCTGTCCCTGGATTGACTCCACCATTCCCTGACATCCAACCATTGGCTGGAGAGAACCACTGGACAACGACAACATTCGCTCTTTGGCTAAGAGAAGTCACGTGGCCTCAGAGGTACTTTGGGGCTTGTGGTTGCCCCGGGATTGTGTGATGTGCTTGCTGTGTTTAACTAGTGTGAATTAACTGTTTATATTTGACAATTGGTGTAACTGAATATATGCTTACATTCAAAGATAATCCGCCTCTGAGTAATTATTATAGGTGCCACACATGACAGTTTTCTAGGCCATGACCCTGCTCACATCACTCGTCTACAGGTTTGTAGTGAGTTCAAATCCCAGGATCATCACTTTCTAGCCATGTGACCTTGGGCATGTTACTTAACCTGTCTGTGTAAGAGGCGGGTAATAGTTGTGTGTTAGGGTAATTGGGACTATTAAATGAGTAAATATAAATAAAAGTTTTAGACTGGGGTCTGACAGAGCAAGAAATTAGTAAACTATGTTAACTATTGCTAAAGCTTGCAAGCCACAATCATTACAGAAAACGCTATTTGAACAAAAAAGTAGAAAGAACATGATAAATTCTAGATATCTTTTTTTTGTCTAGTCCTTGTTTTGGCTTTACCAAAAATTTTTTTAAAAGAAAAGCCTCTTGCAGCATAACCCTAATTTTTCTCTTTACCTCTTCTTAACTAAAATTTACCCTGGTCAGCCCACCGGCATCCAGGCCCCTGGCAAGAGTAGCTGGCTGTCTCTCTGCTGCCCTCTGCTGGCTGTCTCCTCCATCTCAAGCTTCAGCACTGAACAGCTGTTCCCAAGGTCTTCCTTCACACAGAGCACTTTAAAAAAGCCAGCTTGCTTACTCTCATCCATTCGGACACTCAATGACTCTCAGTTTCCCCACGAATGTTCTTCCTAGCCTACAGAAAAGGGAGAGTGTCTCCCTGAAAAAATGCATTCCTCCCTCGGACACCTTCCCTTAAACTCCAGGCAGCAGCATTAGAAGGGACTCCTGAAATGGCAGTTTGAGGCACATAAGGGAAAGGAAGAAGCCTCAGGCCAGTGTGTGTTCCCTTGGCCATCAGTTACAGAGCTCAGCTTTTGAAGGATACTGCTCTCATGAGACCACGTGTGTAGAAACCTAAACTCAGCAGACTTTAGCTGCAGCAGAATGGGGTCCTGTGCATCTCCTATACCTGGGCCACCCCTGTGGGCAAAATCCCCAAGCACTCTGAAAGACCAATCGTGGCTGTCCTTTTTGTGAGAAGATGAGTGTGCTCTTCTCTCGATGCCTGGCATCCAGGGCAGAATTGACTTCCTATTGGCTTAGTCAGGATTTGCCAAAAGGAACTCTCCAGGGAGGGATGAGCAGCTTGGGAGGCGCAGCTGTCCTTCCCTGGAATGCTGTCACAGGCCCATGAACCACCAGCCAGGACAGAATTGCAGCCTGGAATCTTCCCAAGAACAAGAAACCAGCAATTCTTCCAGTTAATGTGCCATAATGGTATCCAGCAACCACTCATTCTGGCTAACCTGTTTGATCCTTGGTTCCCAAAGGCAGTTTCCGGAAACAACTCCTCCATGAATGGCCATCCAACGCTAGCATGTGAGGGCCCTGCAGACTGTCAGGCCAGCCTCCTTGCAGGAGAGGGAGGCAGGCCTGGGGTGTCTGTAGCAGGGCTGGGTGGCAGAGCCCAGATCTCCTGTGTTCCCACTTGCTCCTGCCAAGATCACTGTGGCCAAAGTGGGCAGAGCACCATGAAGACAGCCAAGCCTGTTGGAGCACATGCCTCCCGAGAGCCCACCCCAGACTGTGTCCTCTCCTGCTTTGCCTGGGCCTCTTTAATCCCCTGTCACCTGGAAATAACACATTTGAGAAGTTCCCAGAAAAGCAAGTTGTTTAGTTCAAGCCTCGAAGCAAGACCATGGCACACTGGTGGCATAGAACACCCTCTCTGGCAACCATGGGAGATACCAGCTGACATGGTGTCTGAGCCAAGGGGGTCTTCCCACCTGCCAGCTCCCAAAGCTCCCACATGCATCTCGATCCTCAGAGCAAACCTAGAAGTATCTAGGACAGGGAAATGGAGGCTTCCACAACACACACTCAGAAGCAAGGGGCCAGGATCAGTCCTGAGGTCTACGCTCAAAGTAGGGTGTTGCTGTGACCTCACCAGCTTCTGTGCCAAGACAGTGGAATGGCTGGGATGGACAGGCCTGCTCCTCACATTTGCAGGTCCCAGGTGAATGCATACCAGGCAACCCCACCCACTGTCTATGCCCTTCTCTTCCCACCTGAGTCTCTAGCACTGACACCCCACCCATGGCTATTCCAAGGGACCCCACAGGCCAAGGTGTGCTCTTCTGTGGCAAGATCACCCTGGAGAACATGGACCTGGGCCTGGGTAGTTGAAACAAGAATTAGGATGGGGACACAGCCTCCAGTGGGCATATGCCCTTGGTCTTGACATCTTCTAAACCCTTGGGGGTCTTATGGGAACAGGAAGGCCATAACAGGGCCTTTTAAAGTTCAGGGCAAGACACCTCCTGCCCTAGTCCACAGGGATAGAGTGGGGATGCAGGGAAGGGTACTAATAATTTCCAGATGATCCACTCCCAGCCCAAGACTCATTCTTGCATCGCTCTGGATTTGCTAGGAGTTCGTACTCTGAAGTCATACAATCTGGGCTCAAATCCTATATCCATCCCTGATAAATTGTGTGGCCTTGGCTGAATTACTTAACTTCTCTGTGCTTCAGTTTTCTCATCTTTAAAACCACAAGCACAATCCTACCTTCCCTGTGGGGTTGTTGTGAGGATTAAATGAGAGAATATATAGAAAACTCCAAGCCCAGAGCCTGGCACACTGGGAGCACTTAGCACTGGAAACACTAGTGACCCTGATTCTCCTGAGTTCAGCCAGCCTCAGCTCTGTTCTAAAGTAGTCACCAAGGTTAGCTCTGGAAAAACCGATGAGATCATCCAACCGCCCCACTATGGACTGGAGAAATGCCTCTCAACAGCACTTTTTCTAGCCTTTTCCTCTCTGGCCAAGTGAAAGTGCATTTTTGTCCTTGTTTTAGAGGAACAGGCTCTGAGGGCTCTGGCCATGCTGCCCTGGACTCAGGCCCTTCCTAGCCCACCCTCAAGAGAGCAGGTCACTGGGGAGCTCTAGATATGGGAAGCCCCTCCTCCAGGGATGGTGAAGACGGACACCAGAGAGCCACCATGGGGAGGCAGCCAGAAGGTTACTGGTTTTCATCTGGGAATAAGACCAGCACATGTCCTCAAAAATGTTCCACACTCAGCAAGCCAAGGAAGTCTGGCCTATTCTGTGATTTTACATTTTTATTATTTATTTTTATTTTTTTGGTTGACTGGGTGCAAATGGACTCCTTCCTCTTCTCAAATTGCTCTTGGGTTGGTACATTTCTGTGTGTGCCCCAAGCTAATCTCTCATTCACCACAGAGCTAAGCCTCACTCCTTCCAGAGGGTTATGAGATCCCAGATCCCTGGCCCCAGGTCCCCGGACTGCGTCAATATCTGCTGGATTCACCACTCAGGCTGCCATGCATCTGGAAGCGGGAAGGGGGGCTTCTGAAGCACATGGAAACCCCTGGTAGCCTCATCAGTTTCCCCAGGGAAGACCTGCTGCTCCCAGACCTGTTCTCCTTCCCTCTCAACCCAACAAACTCAGTTAAAGGGCTGAGGCAGCAGACTGGGGCTGGGTTCCAGCCTGGGCTCCCATCCTGCCAGCCATATACACCTGCCCAGGTGTGTCCCCTTTAAGTCCCTGCTACCACATCTGTAAACCAAGAGCGACCGTGACAATGACAATCAGGACACCTAGAGTCCAGCATTATTAGGACTAGTGTGGCGCTGAAATGAGACAACAGGCACCAGACTATCAAAAAATAGAAACAGCTGGGCTTGGTGAGGCACACCTGTAATTCCAGTGACTCGAAAATCTGCAACAGAAGGATCCAGAGTTCGAGGACGGCCTCAGCAACTTAGTGAGGCCCTAAGCAACTTAGCAAGATCCTGTCTCAAAATAAAAAAATAAAAATAAATAAATGAAAAGGACTGAGAAGCCGGGCACAGTGTTGCACACCTGTAATTCCAGCAGCTTGGGAGGCTGAGGCAGGAAGATTGAGAGTTCAAAGCCAGCCTCAGCAACTTAGTGAGGCCCCAACCAACTCAGTGAAACCCTGTCTCAAAATAAAATATAAAAAGAGCTGGGGATGTGGTTCAGTGGGTAAGCACTCCTGGGTTCAATCCCCAGTTTAAAAAAAAAGAGCAAGAGAGACAACCTAAATGCACAACTTGGGGCTTGGTTAGGTGAGTTATGCTACACAGATATAGTAGGAATCTTAGGAACACATATCTATAAAATAATAGATATGTATTTAGTGATGTTTGCAGTATTTTAAATGAAATCTATGTAGAATCCCAAAATGCTACATTTCTATTTTTAAGGTACAATTTGTGCATAGAAAACATAACAGAAGATTATACACAAACTATTTGTAGTGGTTATTTCTGAAAAATACAATTGTGGGTGATTTTTTTTCTTTTGCTTAAAAATGTATGTTCTACATTTTGAAAAGATAAACATGTATCGTTTTGGTAATAATGGGGAAGATATTCTGTTATAAAAATGGAGATAGTTGTATAAAATATGAGGCACAGCTCCCAGCCCCCGCCCGAAGGCTTGAAGTCCAGCTCTGAAGTGGGTCACACTGGCTCACTATGCACACACAAATGTGCCACCCCAAGTGCCTGACAGAGGCTTCCTGGAGCTCTATACCTCTTGGCATGGCATTGTGAGGTTTAAAGGAGCTTGTCTATCTGTCTTGTCTAGCTTGTCTCATTGGTGTTCTGAGAGAGGAGACAGCCAGAATTTTGAAATAAGAGGAGACCCACAGCCTGTAATCCCAGCGGCTCTGGAGGCTAAAGGCAGAAGGATTGTGAGTTTAAAGCCAGCCTCAGCAAAAACGAAGCACTAAGCAACTCAGTGAGACCCTGTCTCTAAAGAAGATACAAAATATGGCTGGGGATGTGGCTCAGTGGTTGAGTGTCCCTGAGTTCAATCCCCAGTACCCCCTTTCCCCCTAAAAAAAGAAATAAGAGGAAGCCATGAATTGAGTGCCATCATTCTCCCACTCCGGTCCCCACCTCCAGGCCCCACTGACATTGTGGAGCACCTGTGCCCACCTTTTCCTATTGCCATCTTTTTGTTGGAAGGGGTACTGGAGTGGAACCCAGGTGCAATTAACCACTGAGTCACATCTTCAGCCCTTTTTTGTATTTTTTTTTACTTAAAGACAGGGCCTTGCTGAGTTGCTGGGGCTGGCTTTAAACTCACAATCCTCCTGACTCAGCCTCCTGAGCCTCTGGGATTACAGGCATGCGCCATTGTGCTCGGCTCCTGTTGCCACCTTACTCAGTCCTACCCACCTTCCTAGGCCAACACAAGTCCCACTTCCCCATGAAGCCTTCCTTGACCGCCCCTCCTTTGGATCCTTGGGTCTCTCTTCCTCTGTTGAAGGCTTGGGTCCTTCTGCTCTACATTCTAGTCAATTGCACCCCTCATTGAACTCTAGGGGGGCTAGGGTTCAGTGCTCTGCACCCATTACCCGGCCTAGGGCTGGCAGAGAGATGGCACTGTTCTCTGGGACTCCCTAATTTCAGGCCATGCTCTTCGTCCTGCTTAGTAGAGTAGGGAAGCACTTTGGCTCTGCCAGTGCAGAGACAGACCTGGGTTCAAAGTCTGACGCTGCTAGCCACTAGCTGTGTCGGCTCTGTTAGGTCACTCCGTCCTTCTAAACCTCAATGCCTCATCCATGATTGTAGCCCTCAGGGTCACAGCTAGCACTCAGTTGGATGATAAACATGCTCAAATTAGTAAGAATAAAGCGCTGGACACTAGCGGGTGTTCAATATAAGGTAGCTATATGTGGGTTTCAGTCCTAGGTGATAATAAACTTTATCATTTAAACCTGGACACTTCTGGAAAGGGAGAGCTAGTAATAATTATGCCAGGTGACAGGCCCTAGACCATTTACCACAGGCAGTTCCCTGAGGCAGGGACCAGGTGGTCATCCCAGAATTCCCTGCCCAGGCCTCTTCCTGCCTCCTTCCAGCCCAAGGGAGTCAAGCCCTCACTGCTGCTCCTCCCCAGGGAGGGGGACCCAGGTACAACAGCCTGCTGGAGCTGGGGAATGCTCCAAAATGGGGTAGAGGCAAGCCCCTCTCCTGCCCACCAGCCAGGACCCCAGGCCAGATGCCCCCACCACCCCACAGACCCAGGCATGGCTCCAGGAAGCCTACCATGAAGACTGAGCAGGTGGGACAGGCAGCCCTGGCTCTTCCTCCAGAGCAGAGGGGCGGCTGGTATGGCCTGTGTTCGGCTGAATCCAGCTCCAGCTCTGATCAAAGTTCCAGACAGTGGTTCCTCCCATCACGTGACCTGTTCTGGGAATGTCATCAGGGTCACAGGGCAGAGAGAGAATCCTGGCAAAGCCTCTGAAGATTACAAAATGACCCTGAGCTGGTCCCACACACAGGTGCCTGGTGGGGCCAAAATCCTTTTAAAATGGCACGCTGGGCACCTTCAGGACCCAAGGGCATCCACCAGTCCTGGAAGGCACCCAGCAGCTGCACTGAGGTGAAGGCTCCACCCAGGGTTCACCTCCCCTGACCACAGGTCCCTACTCTGGACACAGCCATTGGAGAACTTCTAAGAGAGTTGTAGTCACATTGTTCTGTTTGTTGATTTGTTTGTTTAATGAACTAACTTTCTGAACCCTTTCTTAGTTAAAAGGGGAAAAAACTACAGAAGTGAATTTTTGGCCCAGTGCACAGTGGAATACTTTCCCACTCAGGCTCTCCAAGGATGTAAGCAGCAGCTTTGGGAGGTAGCGATTTTCCCATCTCTGGAGGTGTCCGACTAGGGGCTGTAGAGTGGGGTGAAGAGTGTGCAGCGAGTAGGCAAAGTGTGAATCTGAGTGTGCAAGGGAAGGAATATGTGTGTCTAAGCATGCACGGTGAACATCTGTGAGAGTAACTGTCCATGAGAGTGTGTGGAGGGTGTGGGTGAGTGTGTACGTGAGTGTGTGCATGTGTGTCCATATGATGCACAGCCTGAAGCAAGCAATCTAAGATCATCTGCAATGCCAGGAGTCTTCCATTCAAAGTAGTCTGATGGCTTTTTTTTTTTAACTTGTTACATGGTATTAATAGTCATCTCACTCTTTTTACCAGGGCGAAATAGTATTTCTCTTGCACATGAGCACACTGCCTCAGCTACGCTATGTAGCAAGGAAGAGTTTTTTCAATAGAAACAGGTTACAAATCCACACTTGGCAGAGGAATGCAGGTGTTTCTAATAGGGACAGAGGCAGTGAATAGAGTGGACCCAGCCCTACTCTGGATGGCATCTCGGCTAGTGAGGAAACAGAGGAAAGGGACCTATGGTCTGAGCAGGCTCTCAGGGTATCCACATCTCCAGAAACACAGCTGGTCCATTTGCCAATGTGTTGTGGTGAACAAAAGAAATTGGGCAGTAGAGAGATCAGGGTTTGAATTCTGGCTCTTCAACTACCTAGCCTTTTTTTTTTTCCCATTGGGGATTGAACCCAGGGCCCTCAACCACTGAGCCACATCCCCAGCCCGTTTGTATTTTATTTTGAGACAGGGCCTCACTAAATTGCTGAGTCTGGCTTTGAACTCCCGAGCTGCCGGCATAACTAACCAGTTCTTAGGCCATGATTTGTTCTCTACAAGTCTCTGCATTCTCTTCTGTGGCTGAGGGCTGAGGGAGCTGTGGGTGTGAGCGTGTGTGTGTGTGTGTGTGTGTGTGCACGCGCGCGAACATGCACACATAAACTTCAGGTAACGGCGTGTGTGTCATGTGTGGAGGGAGATTTGCAGCAAGAACTCCAGAGATCTTCTTCCAGGAGTTTAGGGATGAAGACTCTATCATCTCAAATTCCAGAAACCTGTGCTAGTAGACTGAGATTCAGTGGTCAGGGGAGCACAACAAGGCCCTGCCCTTCACCCCTGAAGGGGTCCAGCCATGTAATCTGGTGAACATTACTGGCCTCTGCCCTGCCCCAAATTCCTGGGACAAGCTGACACTTGACAGGAATATAAGAGAACACATGAAAATCCGGTGTGAGGTCCCTTCCCTGAGATGACAATGGGATAAGGAACAGAGGGGTCATCCCTCTCAGCACTGCTATTCCTGCACCAGCAGCGGTGGCAACCCTGGGACCAGAGGCCTGAGGGAGGCCTGGGGACATTTAGATACTTGAAGTGATTGCCTTCACTTGGAGGGCGTATTCTAAGAGCCTGTGACTCGCTGAGCTGGGTGCTGAGTCCTGACAGGAGCACAGGCCTGCTCTACTGCAGGGCACATGTGTGTAGACATCCTGCACATGTGAATGTGTTGGGCAAAATGCCTTCCTGGTGGCACAGAAGAAACTGGAAGCCTGGGTCTCCTGCTAGCTCAACCCCCTAGTTCACCAGGAGACTCTGGCAAATGATTTCCTGTCTTGAGCTCGCTTTCTTCGTCTTTAAAATGGGTTGAACCAATTCTTAAGGTCCCTTCCAGTCACAGTAGCTTATGGAGATCATGCATTATTTCCTTTTTGGTCCCCATTCACTTTTCCATTCTTGGCCCAGAATCTATTTTCTGTGAGGTATTATCAGGTCAGCCTTGATCTCTGTGCCAAGAGCAGAATTCACAGGTGTGAGACGCCCTCACCAAGACATCCAGAGAAGGCACACGTGTCCTGGATATATATCATTTATTGTCGATTCTGTACACCCAATGTGTTACAAGCAGCATCCAGCGAAAGACAGACCCCAACCCTGCCCACCAGGGCTCACACTCTATAAAACCCTGGGAGCCAAGAAATCTCTACATGCACTGCCCAGGACCTGGGGCTATTTGCAGTGATTCTCTAAGCAAGGCAAACATGATCTACTTTGCAGGCAGCATGAAGGCAATGGGTGGTGAGAATGATCTCTCCATAAAAGAAGGAACCCGGGACTGGGAGGAGTTTCACCTGGAAGCAGCCTGCCGCCCACCCTCTCTGAGCCACAGTGGTGGCTTCCTTCACAAGACCACCACAGCCTCCCCAACAACTGGATTAGGTTCTAACCACAGGATCAATAGAGGGCCAAATTTGAGTAGCTTATAGCTAAAGGCTGAGATACCCCCACATCTGCTGCTACCTCCAGTCATCTAGTTACTTGCTAGCTTTCTGCTCTCCATACATTTCCTGAGTTTGGAAGTAGATTCCTGAATCAGCTCTGACATCGAGAACTGTGTGGTTGCCCATGAGAAGATCTGAGAACCTGGCTGTGCCTCCACATTCTCAAGAGAAGGAACACTATCTGCACAGACCAACAATTCTCATGAGAGGAGCCAGTTTTTCTTTCATGGCTGGAAAAGTTTCCCATATTTACAAAGTTTTGATTCACACAGGTGAGGTTCCAATGACAGAGTACTGGGAGCACCATGAAGGGAACTCCCATTTGTTTTGTTCTCATGGTGAAAGCCCTAGACAGAGCATGAGGTCTTGTGTAAAGGCTGAAGAGAGAAGTAAACCCACAGCCTATTGAGCACCTATTGTGATGGTCTTCTGCCCTGTCCCAAGAGGGCACTGTGAGCTTTAAAGGGGAATGTGTCCAGAGCTTTATAGGGCACTTGTGCACAGTAAGCACTTTTTAAAATGGTCCTTCCCTTCAACGTTGTTTCCCTCCTTCCACATCACATGAAGGCTGCTGGTTATGGCAGGATGGCCTAGGAATCAGTGCACAGAGGGGAAGTGAAGGGAACTCTGTACCCTACCCAACATTTCAGGGACCACTCAGCTCACTCCAGTCCCACGAATTGAGCAAATACATCATTTGTTAGTGTCTTATTGAAAAGGGCACTCCATGCAGCTTTTCTGGCAATTCCTTGACCAAACAGCACAATTCAGAGAGGCCGAAAGTCCTGTCAAGGAACAGTAGGCCTTGATGGCTCCACCCAACTACTCTGTTGGGAGAGAGAAACAGGTAAGGTAGGAAGAGTCATATAAAAGGTCCATCACCCCTGCCCAGGGTCCACCTGGGTGGGTCATCTGAAGACATCTGTTCTCAGGCCAGCATTTGGGCCAGAGAAGAAGGTACTCCAATGTCATGGCCAATGTCAGAAACGCCCAGGGTTTCTGGGTTAAGGTTGGTAGGGAGCATGGAATGCTGAGGGTTCCTACCTCTCTCCATCCCTAGCCACTTGTTCCTATGCACAGTGAGCCCACTCACAAGCAGCACCTGACCATTCTAGGTCTGAGGAATGTGGTGCCAAACCACATTCTATCTAGAGGAAAGCAGAGACTTTCTTATCTAGAGGCTTTCTATCTAGAGGAAAGCAGACCCGGATTCCCTTTCCAGCCCCAGGGCCCACACGGCAGGCCACTGTCAGCAGGACGACGGTCATACCCCTAGCTTGGGGCTCCCTTCCTTTTGGGTCCTAGTGAGCCTTACTTAGTACACGTGCATTCATTCTATGAATATTTTGAAAACATTTGTAGACCTGGATTTGCCTTGGGAAATAATACCTTTTGCCTTGACATCAGATTCTCTGGGACAGAGTTAAAAGCTATGACATGCACTAGACATTCCTTCTGGGACATTTTGTGTTAGGGGGCCTGGCCATCCTGACATCATTATGCTGCTGAGGCACCAGGGTCCTTCTTACTCATCTTGTGAGGTAAAGGAACCTAATAAAAGCCAACCAGTATTGGTGGTGGATCCCTAAGACCTAAATCCCTGAGATCAGCTGTAGTTCTTTCTTGGGCACATAAGGAGACCTGAAATTCTCCAATTTTACTGCTTTAATTTCTGAACTGATAGACCAGAGTTGTCCAGAGAAAGACGTATTGCCTTAAACATGATTTCTTTAATGTCTGTGAATATGTGTGCAGCAGGAAAAGCATGAAGGCAGGTATTTGAGCAACTATAACTCAAGGAGAAGAAAACCTGGGATCAAATTACTTAACTCATAACCAGATTATAGGGAGGAGGAGCTTCAGAGAGCCACCTCACCAAGTGGGGCCAGTCAGTGTGCCTTGATATCTGCTGTCTGTGAAAATCCTGAAGTCAGTTGCTAGCTGACTAATGTTGATGGAGAATTTTGCCACAACATTAGAAGGCTCCCTGGTTTCCATTACACTTGGAGGTTCAATTAAAAGATCTCATCTCTAAGCTATTTCACTTGCCCAAAATGGAAAATGAATTAAAAACAGATATAGACATATCATGTCTATAAAAGGGCCCAGGCAGAGGAACCTCCAATGAGCTACAGCTTATCAGCAGGGAAGGGACTATGGTTGCATGGCCACTATAGTCAGGACACTTCTGACCTGGTCAGCGTGGGTCCCTCCAGATCTCAGGGTTTAATAAGATCTCTTCTCCAGGCCAGTCTCCTGTGCTGTCTATATCACATCTTCTCCTTCACCCTGGCAGCTAGGCCTTTGCAACAGCTGGCTATGGGGGGCAGTGAGGCCCCTGGTGAGAATCTAGGTAAGTCCATGCCATCTTCAGAAATCCTAGTCCTTCAATAAAAGCTTGAGTTTGGGGATGCTGATTACATGGATGTGATCCATTTGTGACAATTCATCAAGCTGTACACTATCATGCTCTCACTTTTCTATATGTATACTTCAATAAAAAAAAATTGAAAAGAAAACCCCTAGGGATGACTGAAAGGACCCCCAGACACCAGGTTTCTTTCTCCATTCAGTAGGAACAAGCTGATTTTAGAAATTGTCTTTAGAAGTCAAAACTTCTACACAATTTTATTCCACAAAGGACTAAAATTTTCAAAGCAAACTTTGTAGTTTGGAATTATCATCCTCTAAAAGGCTGTTTGTTGTACATGTGCCTTTCTTTTCTAAATACAAATCACAAGAGAGATGCTGATGATAACTCTATGTCCAGGAATCGAGCAGTATGGGTTTCCTTCTTTCTTTCAGAGCGTCCTCCAAGCCAAGGTGCTCAGCAGGTCTTAAGAAACCAGCTAAATGATTTGAAGCCTTCCTTGAGGAGAGAACTCACTCTGCCTTCAGGAGCAGAAAAATTAGGGGATGACTTTCATTTGAGGGGGCAGGGTTAAGCCATGGCACAAACAAGAGAAGCGAAAGAAAGGAAATCAACTTACATAATACTCTGAGGAGAGGGGCTGTCCTGATAGAGAACTGTTCCCATAAAGTGAGCAGGTTTTGTCACCACTGAGTCTACAGAGGCCAGGAGGGGGCCTGGGTGCAGGGAAGGTTGTTCTTGGCAGAAAGGTGGTGAGGATTTGGGGAAGCGCCCTTCTGAGGAAAGCCCAGGCATGTGAATAGGAAATTTGCCAGGGGCTTTTCTACGGCTATGTGATCTCCCTAATGGTAAGAGAGTCCTATGAGACCTGCTTCTCCACGGAAGAATCAGGCGGGTCAGGACAAGGTGGGGTACCTCTCTTTAGGTCCTGGAAAGAGCCATCAGAGCCTGGCTCTGTGGACCCAGGGCTGGGGCAGAATGATCACATCCCAGATCCTACCGTCTCTCCCTTCTGAGCCCTGCTCCAGCCTGCCTCCCTAGCACTCATTGGGTGCCTTCATCTGCATCAGGACCGCCTGGCTTCTTTTCTTGCAGCAGCAACAGCAGATGCAGGCAGCCAGGGAACAGGCCAGGGCAATAATGCCAATTACAATGGCGGCAATGGCTAGCCCGCTTTGGGACTGGGTCATGCCCCCTATGTTGCGGTCATCTGTGGCCCCAATGGTGGTCAGATCAGTGTAGTCATCCACAGAGCTAGTGATCTCAGTTGTAGAGGAGATGGATGGGGTATCAGGATAGCTGGGTGTGTCTGGGTACCGTGGCATGTCTGGGTACCGTGGTGTTTCTGGGTAGCTGGGCACCTCAGGGATGGCTGGGGCCTGAACACTGGGGCCGGGGACATTGATGATGATGATGGACTGGCCTCGGACATTGGCTGGGCTAGAACACACCGGGAGAGTATCTGTCCCTAATCTAGCCTTGTTGATCAGGAGCCAGTTGCGGAGTGGAAGGATGGCTGAGTCACACCTCCAGGGGTTGTCATACAGCCGAAGCTCACACAGGTTCCCCAAGTGATCAAAGATGCCTATGGGCAGGTTCTCCAGCTGGTTGTTCTGCAACTGAATGGTCATGAGACCATTGACATTGGCGAAGATATTCCCCGGGAGCTGTCTGAGGCGGTTGTTCTGCAAGGAGATGTTCTGCAGGTTGGCCAACATGCGGAAGACACTCCCATCCAGGTCTTGCAGCGCATTGGTATGGAGGGACAGCTCTCGTAGCTCTGTCAATCCATTGAAGGCACCCGGGGAGATGTAGCTAATCTGGTTGCGACTAAGGACCAAGACCTGCAACTGGTGGAGGTTGCTGAAGATGTTGTCGGGTAGAGAAGTGATGTGGTTGTCATAGAGCCAGAGCTCCCTCAGGTTGTGCATGGGCCCAAAAATCCCTGGGGAGAGCTCCTTCAGGGAGTTCCCAAAGAGTGTAAGTCGGTTGAGCTCAGGCAGGTGCATGAAGATCCCGGGAGGCAGCTGGGAGATGTGGTTGTTGGACAGATAGAGCCTCTGCAGGTTCCGGTTGCTGTGGAAGAGGCCAGGTGAAAGCATGCCAATCTGGTTCTGCTGGAGGGCCAGCTCCTGGAGGTTACCAAGCCCATCAAAAGTGCCCATGGGGATGTCTGAGAGCCTGTTCTCATATAGACGGAGCACATGGAGGTTGTGTAGGTGCTGGAAGATCCTGGGTGAGAGGTGGGTGAGGCTGTTCTTGCCCAGATTGAGCTTGGTGAGTCCCACCAGGTGGTCGAAGACACCATCAGGGATATATTCCAGGTGATTGCCATGCAGCTGCAATTCCTTGAGGTTGCTACACGGGGAGAAATGGGCGGGCTGGATCTGCACCAGCTGGTTACTAGACAGAAGGAGCGACTCCAGGTTGTCGAGGCCCTGGAAGAGGCCAATGGGCAGAACCTGAAGCTTGTTGTTGGCGAGGCTGAGGTAGCGCAACGAGCCCAGGTTGCGGAAGGCACCAGGCATGATGTGCGTTAGCTCATTCTTCTCAATTCTCAGGGCAATGAGGGCTGAGATGTTGAGAAATGGGGACTCGTTGAGTTCAGTGATGTGCGTGTTGAGAATCTGCAGGCTCATGGCGTTCCAGGGCAGAGGTGTGGGCACTGTCACAATGCGTGCCCCTGTGCACTCCACCTGAGAGGCCCGGGAGCAGGTACACTCGCTCGGGCAGCCATAGTAGGCCAAGCCGGAAGCCCAGGCTTGGCAGCCCACCAGCAAAAGAAGGTAATGTTTCAGCAGCATGGCCTCTGCAAGGAGACAGCACGTGTTAGTCAGGGTCACCTCACTGACACTGTGGCTAGTTATTTCTTTGTGGGGGTAGGTACCAGAGATTGAACTCAGGGACACCCGGCCACTGACCCACATCCCCAGTCCTATTGTGTATTTTACTTAGAGACAGGGTCTCACTGAGTTGCTTAGCACCTGGCCGTTGCTGAGGCTGGCTTTGAACTCGCAATCCTCCTGCCTCAGCCTCCTGAGCCGCTGGGATTACAGGTGTGCGCCACCGCGTCTGGCTTACTGTGGCTAGTTTTAAGCCAACACCAACCTTCAGTTCAGTAGTGCCTTGGCCTCCAGCACTATCATCAGGGACCCAGTTCAGTGGTCCCACAGCTTTCCCACTTCCCAGCCTTTGCCCAGTCAGCTCCCCCCACTCAGAGTGCTCTTCATCCTCTGGTGTGCGGAAAGACTGCAGGAAAGCCCAGCTCCTCCTCCCTTTGCCTTGCCCCCTCAGCCCATCACCACCACCAGCAACCCATCCACATGTGTTTCATGAAGGTTTAATTCAAACCACTTTCCTGATGCAGAGCAACTGCCTACAGCTGGGAAAGGCTGCTGGGCCCAGCTGATGCCGAGGGTCTGCCTCCTAGACCTTGAGTCCCAGTTTCCAGAGAAACACTGGATGGCCTGAAGTAGGTTCCAGAAAACTTAGACACACTCAGAGATAAAGAGTGTAGGTAGGTCCAGAAGCTCCCTCAGGCACAGTGTTGGTGGAGGAATAGAGCCATATTCATGGAAGTTTTGGTGTTTGAAGTCACCCAGGATGCTGAAAAAAATATCTAGAAATGTGTGTGCAGACAGAGACTCAGGACATGAGTCCTGGTCCCTACATGAATAGTTAGGACTGCTGTTTGACCTTGAATGAGTCTTGAGTTTGACCCTGAATGAGACTTGAGCTTCAGCTTACTCCTCAGCTAATTGGGGATGACAACCTCTGCCCCCTCTTGGCTGTGTGAGGAGTGAATGGGAGAACAGAGGTGAGGGCATCCTGAACAGGGCTGAGCAAATGTGTGCGGTTGTTGTAGCCTCACCCACAGCATCACCCCAAGGCCTCAGAGCGCTTCTCCTGGCCTTCTAGTCAAGGCACCAAGAGCTGCCCTGCAGCCACCTGTGACCTCTGCCCAGGGCTCAAATAGCCCTATAACTCCTGAAGGGTCGAGGAGTTACTCCCGCTCATCATTTTACGGGGAAGCAGGGAAACTGAGGTTTAGGCCTTAAATCCCAGGTGCCCAAACTCCTAGGGAAGTGTTTTGTTAAAGCAGTGTCCTCTCTTTTTTCTTTTTTTTTTTTAATGAGCAAAACACCTGAGTCAGAGGAAGGACTTTGAAATAATGGCATATAAGGCACACACGGGCTGGGTGGAGAGGGCTCTTGTCTGGCTTCTCCCTGTGCTCCAGAACTCACAGGGTCCTGAGCCTGGAGCATAAGTCAAAATAACGCAGGCTTCCCACCCTGGCCTCTGCCCCACACACTGCTCCCCGCCCCTCAACAAGGCGTCTGAGGAAAACCTCCAAGCTCATCTCCACCTACTCAGGCCTTGACTTTTCACTTATTCACTTATTCACTTAGCCTATCCAAGCCCTGACCTGTTGTAGCTTCACTAAGGACCTGGCTAAATATGCAGAATGGTGATATAAAGAAAAGAAAAAGAATAACTTGTCCAATGGAATCTAGATGCGAAAGAATGGGACCAGATGAAGCCGTGGACAAATCTAAAACATTGAACTTGTATAGAAAAATGCCACGTCCTGAAATTGAAAACAGAAAACTAACTGCTTAAGAAGGAGCCACAGAAAAAGCTGCTTGACATCCACCCCAAGAGAAGCACTTTATATATAAACATGCACATAGAAAGAGGCTGCGCCCACAAAAACTACTGTGACCTGAGACTGCATTAATACAGGTACCAAATGTGGAACAAAAGAGATGATGGTCTCAGCTCTACACTCCCTGATCAGGCCACACCTGTAGTGCTGTGCTCAGTTCCACTCTGAACTTCAAGAAGGCCAGCAACAAGCTGGCTTCTTGAAGAACTTCTCTAGAGGATAGTGATGGGACCCAGAAACCAGAACATCTGAGTATCCACTGAAGGAGCTGCGGATGAACGGCCAGAAAGAGAGAAGGTGTGGGGAGCTCAGGAGCACTCTCTCCAGTATACGTGAAGGGCCACCCTGGGATAAAGAAAGCAACCAAGCTGGGCACAGTGGCTCACGCTTGTAATCCCAGCACTTTGGAAGGCTGAGACAGGAGAATCCCGAGTTCAAAGCCAGCCTCAGCAGCAGTGAGGCACTAAGCAACTCAGTGAGACCCTGTCTCTACATAAAACACAAAAAAATAGGGTTGGGGATGTGGCTCAGTGGTCGAGTGCCCCTGAGTTCAATCCTCAATACCAAAAAAAAAAGAAAGAAAGAAAGCAACCAAACTCTGTGGTTCCAGAGGTCATAGCTAGCACACAAAGTTTCACAGGAGCAGGTTTCAGCTCACCACCAAAGAAAGCTCTGCAAAGTCAATGGCAATGGCATGGAGGCGGCCAGCTCCCAGCTACTAGAAGTGCTGAAGCAGAACTGAATCACCTACTGATAAGAAAGCTGGAGAGAAGCCTCCACACCCAGTAAGGTATCGGACTAGAAGATAGCCAATGTTCCGTCCATCTCTAAGATTTCAGGATCAAGGCCGAGTCCCAGAGTGTGGATATGAGATCTATTTACAGGACAACGGTGCCTGTGTTCCAGGGCTCTGTGCAGAGGTGTAGGTGTCTGTCTGTCTCCTGGGTATATGCATGTGACAGACCAACCCCCCAGGACTGACTCACAAATGGTGAGGCTCTGATAGTCCCTGGCACAGTGCCACCCAATGCTCATTGATTGTTATACACTCCCTTGCCCAGCATGCTCTGAAAATAGTGTCACAGCCCAAATACCCAAATGAGTTAAGAGCCCATCACCTGAAAACAACTGTGTTGAATTTCCCCACGTGTAAATGAGCATGTAGGTGGAAGCACCTCTGAGGATTCACCTCTTGATGGCCTTGTCTGAATCTGAACCCCCTAGCTGGAAGGAGGGTGTCAAGTCATGCCTGCAGAAGGCACCTCAAAGCCCAGGAGGAGGAATGGAGAGAGAATTCCATGTGGGAAGCGGGCCATTTGTTGTTGTCTAAAATGGACCACATTCAGTGTGACAAAGATTACAAGAATTTGCAGACTGTCTTTTTATAAACCCTCACATCTGCAGAGCCCACCCAGCACCACGCACAGCCAGACGTTTCCTGTTTTCCAGCACTTGTGACTGTCACAGCTCCAACCACCCAGAGCCCACCTCAGCCCAACTGCAGGGCCCTCAGGGAAGGGAGGGACACAGGAGCAGGCCAGGGCTGGGGCCCTGGATTATCAGCCAGTGTGCAGGTGTGTGTGGCCCTTGGCCCTCAGGAGCCCAGCGTACAGCGGCCTAATAGCCCACGCTGTCCAGCGCCGCTTGGCAGCCAAGAGATGGCAGTTAAAGGCCCGCGAAGCACCCTAATTACACCTTCCTCCCTCAGGCAGCCGTGTGCGTCCTCAATCACTGCAGAGACTCAGTCCAGCCTCTGTCCAGCCCCTGGGGAGAAGGTCCACCTGGCGTCTGCCGCTGACCCATGAAGTCAGCGAGCCAGGCAGAGACACAGAAGGACACACAGACAGCTCACCTGGACACTGACGCAGCCCCTCCCCAGGAGGAGAGGCGATGGAATGAGGGCACGCTGGCCATGGATCTCTTACAGGAACACCCTGTGACTCATGAGTGAATACATAATTACTCTTGAAGCTTTGGCTTTGTTGGTTGGTGAGCTGGGACTTTTTCAGTTTAATACTATCGTTCACATTCCCTAAACACAAAGCTCCCTAGAGGGGCACGCCTTCTTATTTCAACGTCACAAAGTAAGACATTTGGAAGGAGCTTGAAAGACCCACATTCTACTCTGTTCTGAACACGAAGGTACAGTGTGGGTGAGGTCGATGCTCCGGGTCTTTTTCCCCTTCCTTCTGTGAGAACTCGTAAGGCCCCCAGCAGCTCTAACACCTTCTGACTGAGGCAGGAAGGAGATGTGACTGGGACTCACCTTTCTCCTCTCCTTTCTTTCCACAGGTCACACTGAACCACCAGCAGTGCCACCTGGCCTGGTCTCATCTGCATGCTGAGGCTTAAGGATCCTCGACTCATTTTTTCAGACCCTCCTTGTTTCAGAAGTTTCCAAGCAAGGCAATCCACTTGCTAATCCCACCTCTGCACATAGCCATAATCAGTTCATGCAACCCAGGGCCTGAGAGGGATCCTGCACTCTCCCAGTATACCTGGGGGAACTGAGGCCCAGAAAGAGGATCTCTTCTGGTCTGTGCCCTCTCTTTTCAGAGGGTTTCTTAATCATGGCCTTGTCTGCAATGAGATGTCCCCAAGCAGCCTGAGGACTCCCAAGGGAGATGCCAGGTTTGGAGCTGTGCTCTGCTTCCAGCAGCCACGCTAGTCCTCAGTCAGGACAATACACTTGCTCTTGCTCTTTGGTGCTCAGTGCATTGGGTCCAAAGTCACTCAAAGCCTCAGCCTATTCAGGCCTCAGTGTGTCCAGATCTCCCTGTCTCACTGACCCTGCCTCAGATCAACCTGTACAAATGGCCAAGGAATCTTATTGACTAGAACTGAACTCACAGGTCCATCACTGGAGTGTTAAATGAGTTAATACATGGAAAACACCTAGACTCGTTCTTGGCATAAAGTGAGTACCCAATAAATGTGAGTGATGATTGTTGCTATTTTGTTGGTGAGTAAAATCAGATCTCTGGAAACTCCACCCACAAAGATCCTAATTCGTGGATCTGGGCAGGGCCCAGGACCCTGCACAATTAATAAACCCCCAAGCAGCTCCAATGCAAGTATTCACAGACCACACTTAGATACACCTAGTGTGGCCTAGACCAGCTGGGAACCCATACCCACAGCCTGCACCACCAAGAGCACAGAGAACCAGGACAGGGAGATAAAAGGTCATGTCACAGGCTTGTCCAGCTCCCTCTGTCAGCATTTCCTTCAGTGACCCATTCTGCACCCCCATCAGGAATCTACAGTGTGCCTTAAGTTGAGCCCAACAGTAAAAACTGCTTTTGGACACAGCATTTAGAGAACAGGATGTCAGAGATACAAAGGCCTGTTGAGATATCTGGTCAAACCTTCTGGCTTTTGTGTAGATGAGAAAACTGAAGGCTCCACAGGGTCTACAGGGACTTGCTTGAGGTCGGTCACACAGTCTGTTGAAGCATCCTGACACCTGTCAGGGTCCCTAACCATAGAGCTGGGCAAACTCCTAAACCTTATCACCAAGCATCAGGACCTTGCTTACTACCTGTCTGGTAGGGGAAAAGAGGTGGCTTTACTCCTCCATTTTTAATTCATCTACAGCTCACACACAATTCACTGTCCACCTGTCCAGCATTATCAGCCAAGCTCAAGTGCCTCTCCTTGCTGGGCATGGAGGCACACACCTGTAATCCCAGAGGCTTGAGAGGCTGAGGCAGGAGGATCACATGTTCAAAGCCAGCCTCAGCAACTTAGTAAGGCCCTAAGCAACTTAGCAATACTCTATCTAAAAATAAAATATAAAAAAGGATGGGGATATGGCTCAGTGGTTAAGTGCCCCTGGGTTCAGTCCCCAGTACTAAAAAAAAAAAAAAAGTGCCTCTCCCAACTCCTGGGCTGCATGGTTTCAGGAAGTTTCTTCTTTAAGGCTGCTCTGATGTTTCTGTTTGTTCAGTTTCACCTGAGTACCCTGGAGCAGGGGAGGGAAGTAACAGAAGGGATCACCAGAAGGAGTTGATCCCAGTAATCCAACACCCATAGAACCATTCATAGGTCCCTGACTTAGGAACGCTCTGCCTGAACACAAGCATCCTTGAAACCCTAAAGTAAGACTGGCCACACCTTCATCCTCCAACAGCTCAATTGTTGACCTCTAGCTCTCATAGCCCCTCAAAACAAAATACTGCTCATTGCTTTAAAAAAAGAAAACTAATTTTTTTTTTTTTTTTAAAGCAATTCCTTTCCAGGCCCTCTATGGGGATCCTCCCAGGGTTGGGGGAGGTTGGCTTCCTGTAGAGGCCAGAACAGGGCTGTAATTAGCTTGGCAAGAGTGGCAGGAGCTACTGACAAGCTGCCCAGCACAACAGGGAGAACTTCCCAAACAGGACTCTTCCCCAAGAAGCCAGGGTCTACGAACACGCCTCTTCTCAAGTCATCACCTAGGGGGCCCAAATAGCTAGAAATGGGTAAGTCCCTGATTTAAGCATCTTGGAAGTTGTTTCCAACTGCTGTGTCCCAAAGCCAAGCGAGGCAATGCACCCCCAAAGCTGCAATTGCTCTTTCATGGTCAGGATTTAGGGAAGCAAATTACCATCTCTAATCACAGCCTCCAAGTGTTTCCTGGCAGGGCCAAGTCAGGGCAGCTTCTCTCCCATCTCTTATTTCTCCACATCTGGATCTAGTTTCTACCCGCACCTCACCATTGCCTCCATTTCCTGAATAAAACAAGGTAGTTGTCTCCCAACCCTGGGAGAACCTTCCTGCATTTTCTAGGGTTCTATTCAGAGTCTCTCCTGGCCCTGACCCCTCTCACATGCCTGCCTCATTGTTGTCACTGCTGAGCTCGCCTGGCTGACTCAAGACCACAGGCAAATTGGACTGTCTGGCCCTGAATTTACCCCAGATGTTCACTGGATGTAGAATAAAAGTGACAGCTGTTAGGAAATTTCTAAGTTAGGGAGTCAGTGGCTTCAACTCATCTGAGGCGATAATCCAGATAGCCCTGGAGTAGAAGGTGGAGCCTGGCACGTGGGCACCCAGCTTCTTCCATCTGAATGCGTGTGTCATCGCAGGGAGGCACCACCTGCCCTGAGGTAACACTTTTTGATCCTAGAGGTAGAATGGCTTCCCTCAGCTGTGGCATAGGTAGGAAGGTCCAAAAAAAAAAAAAAATTCTGGTTTTCTACAGTTGGTTCCTCTACATTGGAGCACAGAGGCAAGTTAAGGTCCAACAGGCCGATTTTATGTTCACATCACCCTTCCTGCAGGTCCACCTCCAGCACCCGTCCCTGCTCAGAGCCTTCTGTTCCCAAGCACTTCTGGATTAGTAGCAAGAGGAGGAAGTCGCCAGAATGGGGTCACCTAAACCACACACAAAGTTAGGAGCCAACTATCTGAGTCTACAGCTGTCTTCCAAATTGGTACTCCCAACCAGGGACCAGCATATCTGCTGAAGTCACATTTGTAACCATTATCAGTCTGAAAATCAGAGGACAGATGTTCCACCTGGAAAACCAGGTGAAGGAAGATACATGCCCTGGACAGACACAAATGCAGGGAAGGCAACAAGTTGCACAGGGAAAGAGGACACGGATTCAAATAACCTTCACAATAAAAAGAGCAACACTTGCCCCAATGGGTCTAGTATCCAGAAAGAGGCAGACAAGGTGGGACAGCGATGCGATGTGATAATGGTGTCAACTCTCAATCCATTGCCAGTCTAAAGCGCTCCTCAGCATATCCAACTCCCCTGGCCGCGCTCCCCCGTTGACATCAAAGATACTAAAGATTAGAGGAACAAGAGGCTGGCCAGGATCCCCGGCACTAGGGCGGCGGGGGCATAGATGGGCACCCCACCCAGCATCCCCAACCCTGGCTCCACTTGGCCCTGTCCTGAGCGCATCTCCGGGAACCACGCCAGCCGTGCTCTTTCTGGAGTCGCTCCAAAGGGAGACCAAGCGGGGTCAGCAGAAAAGGGAAAGGGGTGGCCGCGCGGAGGGGAAAGGAGGTGCGGCTTGCCTACTTACCAGCAGCTCGCGCCCGCCTGCCGCCCGCAGTCGACCAGAGGGAGCCCGAGAGGAGGACGTGCGACGGCTCAAGGCTGCAGCATGAGTGCCGCTGGCCAGGCCCTCCCGACATTTAAACGATCGGGGCGTGAGTCACCGCTGGGGGCAGTGTCTGCGCGGGGCGGGGGCGCGGGTACCGAAGGCCGAGGTATTGCGCCCAGACGTCCTGGAACTGCATTCGAAGTACGCACGACCTGCGTTCAAGTTTAAGGAGTGTTATTGGACTGCATTTTAAAAAAACAAGTTTCTTCTTTTCTCCCCCAATGTTCTCTTCGGGTTCATTCGCTGCTTTGGCATTGGTTTTGGCTTTGGCACTGGAGAAGGGAGTTTCCACCGCCCCCAACCCCCTGGCTAAGGGACTTCGGACTCTGCTGCCACTCTCCCGCCCAAGGAGCCAGCCCCGCGGGAGGTTCCAGGGCTGCCCCTGCTCTACTCCTAAGAGCGTTCCTAAGTGGCCCTAGAAAATGTGTTCATATGTCTTTCTTTTTTACTATAAATTTTTTATATGGAAAAAGCTTCAAAATTACAGAAAATTTGCAAGAATACAAGGCAACACTCACATGCTTAACCCAATTCGCCTGCTGAGAGCATTTGGAGAACATGTTTATTTTAAATTATAAGGAAAGACAAAATTACCCCCAATGAATCGCTCCTTAAAACAGTGTTTTGGTTTTCTTCCGATGCCATCCTCTTTGCCCGTTCTCCTGCTCCCAGAACTGGGTGCACAAGGATTCTGGGCTAGGGACAACAGTCAAAGGGGCATGTCCAAGAATGAAATGTTCCCCTTTGCCCTTTATCTCTGCATTACAGCCCATGCCCTGTCTACCCACTGTCCCCTTCCTGGTAGAGGACCAAGACATCACTTCTATTGGAGGGCCTGGGGAAATCACAGTTTGGAGAGGCAGGAGGCTGGCAGTCCCCAGGTTCTCCTCCAAGACTAATCCTCAACATGCTATGAGCTGCTTTGGGCTGAAGCCACCCTGCCCTTCCCTGGCTCAGTTTACCCTCTCTGCAAACAGGGAGAGTGATATTACACACAGTGTTTCACAGAATGCCAGGAGCCTTAATTAATGTTTGCACTGTGTTTTAAGATCTGCGATGAAAGGCTGACATAAAAGTGCATAGTATTATTACTGAAATAGTCGTTTGGGTGGCTTGCCATGGTCACGCTCTACAGCCTGAATCATGCTACATTCCTCCCCCCCACCCCCAGCACCTGATTCAGAGCCAGAATCAAAAAGTACTCTTTGACCATTAAATGACCGGAGCCCAAGCAGGACAGACACTGCTAGGAGCGAGTCACACCACAACCCCCAGTCTAATCTCTTCAATCCTCAATCTCGCTTCCAAATCACATTCCACAGGAAGAACCCTCTCTTTCACCACTGAGGCCTCCACCTCCCAAACCAGGGCCAACTACTTCCTGTCTCCTGAACCTGCAAGAATAAGAATGTCTCCCCTTTTCCTTCTTTTCTTTTTTCTGAAGCCTAACTCACAGCCTATCTCACTGTGCTAGGAGTTATAGACAACATGGGGATGAATTGGATACATTTCAGGATGGACATTCAGCAAGAACTGCTGTGAGACAGAGACCCTGAAAGGACTTTTTAACATCTCTATGTCACTTCATATATTATGACGTTTGGGGCCAGGTGATTATTGTAGGGACACTTCCCTGCCCTAAGATCTTAGCAACCCACTAAGATACCAGTAACATCCCCTAGCCCAAGCTGTAACAGCCAAAAATGTACTAGGCATTTTGCACACATGTGCACATGCGCACACACATACATGCACACACACTGAATGGAGAATTCTTGATCTGTCCAAAATTTTTGTGAGTGGAATAATCACTTCCCTTTTACAGATAAGGAAACTGAGACTTAGGCCAGTTAATTGATTTCCCTGAGGTCATATGCTGAGAGGCAGAACCAGGATTCAAGACCCAGTTTGCAGATTCTGTGCTAAATTTGCACCACCATTGGACTGAATACTGGGATACACAACCTATTGTCGACAGAACCGTGGCCTGGTTTAAACTGTGAGAGCTGGGACTGTGAAAGGATGAGGGGAGTGAGGTCTTGGACAGAACCTTCCTCATGGTAAGGCTGGGAATGTGCGTGCATTTGAGGGGATGGCGCTGGAGTTTCAGTTTCATGTAGAAGGCAACCCTAAAATATGGGCAAGACCCAGACACATGGGAAAGTGGGATCAGGAAAAGCACCATGTCAGAGAAGGAAGGAGAGACAGCACTTGACCAAATATCACATTTGGCTGGAGCCTAGGTTTGTAGGGGGTTTCGCTGAGGGCTGGGACGCCTCCCTGAGGGGCATGATGACCCTCTTCAGGCAGAAAGGGGCCACCATGGGTGTTGCAGGAAGCAACAACACACTCAGAGGCATGTTAGGAAGTGTAGTGTGGCCAAGCTTCAAGGTTCCATGGAGGACTCTCAAAGTACTCAGAGCTAACCTGTCTGGCCCTCATGACAAGACACGGGCTTCAATACAGAAACCAGCCACACAGAGGGTCCAGTTCCCCAGACTAGCAATGCCACAGAGATCCAGCTGCAAGAGCTCTGAATTTCAGTCAACCAAAACCCCTTCTTGCAGGGGGAAGTAACCTTCTCTAGAGAAAACAAAATGGCAGCCAGTTGGCCCCCAAGGTGAGATGGATTACCACTGAAAGGAAAAGCCTGATTCATCACCCATAGGAGCTGAAATCTCAGGGCACACTTTCTAGCCCCCCTGTGAGAACCAGAAGAGCCAAGGTTGCCTCAGGACTCCAGAAAACTGTGATCCCTCCTACCCACCCTTGTGTCTCTACTCTGGGTAAGAAATGTAGAATCCAGGGAATTGTGGATCATGGGCCTGAGCTCCCGTCTGTGAAGGAAATCCTGCACAGGGCCCAGAGAGATGCATCCCTGCTTAGTCCACCTCAGGGTGAGGTGCATTACCCCACCACAAAGCACCCTGGTAGACTAGCAAAATAAAAAATGTGGAGAACATGCAGGATTGGCAAGCGTTGGCAAGGATGTGGGTGGTTTCTCACCGCTGATGCTGATAGGAATATAAATCAGTAGAGCAGTAACTACCAAAATTCAAAATATGTAAACCCATTTACCAGTGTCAGGTGCAGGAAGACATGGTGGTGTATGTTCACAAAGCTGTGCTTTCCAGAATGCACAGTGCAGCACTACTTATAGAATAGGTCATTGTAAGCAATGTGTCCGTCCATGGGACTGGTTGCATATGTCAAGAAAATCCATAACAAATAGCCAATTTAAAAAGGTGAGATACATCTTTATTTGCTGAGAAGAAAAATTTATCAGAAGAGGCACATCATAGATTAAGATATGGAATATGGTTGTACTTCTTGGCTTTAGAAATTAAAGACATAAATGTATTATTATACCTCCACATATAGGAAACAGTAAGGAAAGCAATATTACTATCTGTTGATCATGATCACACAAAAGGTTAAAGGTTGGGGCAAAACCTGTTTCCCAATCATTGAGTGGCCTTCACTCAATAAGGTCGCCTCAGAGGGGGCTTCAGGGCTCCCATGTCTGCTGGCTTCCCTCCACCTATTTCCTCTACTCTTCCCTCTGCTGTCCTGCAGTAGCCCCTCTATTTTGGAGGCAGAGAAGGCCACAGACCCTCAGTGTCCCAATGAGTGGCCTATGGTTCCTGGCTAGTTCCCACGGTCCTGGCGGTTCTCTGAATATTAGATTGTTCCTCAGAGCAATGAATCCCAAAGACAAACAGGCATCCCTTTTGTTCAGTGGACACCTTTGTAAAATAACTTTAATGGAGTATTCTGCCACATAAATCTTTGTTGATTTACTCAGTTTAATAAGAAACTTTTTAATACAAATGAGGAGGAACAAGAAAGAACAGTGCAAGTGAAAGAAAATGTTATCCACCTGTGTGGTGTGTACATTTCCATATACACGTGTGTCTTCATCAACTTCTGTACAACTGGGCCTCTGTATCCATGGGTTCCATAGATAAAACCAACTAAGCATTGGAAATATAATTAAGCCCATGATGACTGTGTCCGTACCGAACATGTACAGATTTTTTTGTCATTATTTCCTTAAAAATACAGTGTAACAACTATTTACATAGTATTTGTATTGTACTAGATACTATAAGTAACCCAGAGATTATTTAAAGTATATCAGAGGCAGGACACAGTGGCACATGCCTAGAATCTCAGTGACTTAGGAAGCTGAGGCAGGAGGATTGCAAATTTGAGGCCAGCCTGAGCAATTTATAGAGACCTTGTCTCAAACTAAAAAGAGCTGTGAATATAGCTGAGTGATAGAACACCCCTGGGCTCAATTCTCAGTATAACCCAGAAAAAGAAAGAAAGAAAGGGTGGGGGTAGGAGGGAGGGAGGGAGGAAAGGAAAAGAAAGGAAGAAAGAAAAAGACTGTATGTAGGTTAATACTGCAGCATTTTATCTAAGGACTGGAGCATCCAAGGATTTGGATACCCACAAGGAATCCTGGAAGCAGTGCCCCATGGATACAGAAGGACACCTGTGTAGCAACGCACAGGAAAAGCTGCAGAGGGCTACATTCAAAACTGCTGCTGCAGTGTGGGGGGCGGGGGGAGCAGTGGTGAATGAGATTTTTAAACTCTGCATAGTTTTGCATTTCATTGAAATAAACTTGCATCATTGAATGGCATCTAGTAGGTAATTAGGATAACTATTTTTATTTTTTAGGACAACTATATTTTTAATTTTTAAATTTTATTTGCAGATTGACACAATGCCTTTATTTTATTTATTTCTTTTTATGTGGTGCTGAGGATCGAACCCAGTGCCTCACATGTGCAAGGCCAGCACTGAGCCACAACCCCAGCCCCTAGGACAACTATTCTTCAATATGAAAATAAAGTCCTATTTTTAAAAATTCTTGTTTTCTATTAAACTACATCCTGCCTCCTTTGAAGCTCCACCAATGGGTTTTCTTCCATTTTGGCACCCCATACTGCCTGCCTTTGCCCATGAGCCAGCCTGTGGGGCCCATGAGCAGTCTCACCATCCTAAAGCCGTCCCCTCTCCTGTGTCTTTGGGCACACACTCAAGCCCCCTCCCTCAATCACCCAGTTGGCCCTCGAGGCATTTGGTAAGTGGCCCTGGGTTAGGTGCTGGTGTGCAGGAGTGAATGCATTATTATAGGACTCGGATTCACCAGCAGTCATGTTCAAGTGTAAGGCCTGTGTGAGAAGGGGCCATGCAGGGAGCTGCCGAGCCTACCGCAGGAAGGTTTTGCCAGGGAGGTGACGGCTGGGCTTTGGCTCGCAGGAGGAGAAGGCATCTGTGCATTTTAGGGGATGAAAAGAGCATTTGCAAAACCACAAAGGCATGAAGGACCATTGCTTATCAGTTTGTGGGAAACAGCACAGGAGTCCACGGAGCAGGGTTATGTACAGAACAAACACATCTGGAAAGAGCACAAGGTCAACAAATGAAGGGTCTATCAACACCCACTCATTCTGAAGTTCACAGAAGACCACAGAAGCACTTCTCAGAGGAGAGAGATGATCGCTCAGTGTAAGGCAGTGTTTTTCAACCAAGCTGATGTGGCCCTCTTCCCAGGGAGATTCGGCTGTGCCTGGAGATATTTTTGCTGTCACCACTTGGAGAATATAACTGGCATCTAGTAGGAAGAGGCGAGAGATGCTACAGTACCACGGTACACAGGACAATCCCCACAGCAAAGATGCCAAGGTCAAGAAATGTTGATATAGAGGATGGGATGGGTAGCTTTGGCAGCAGTATAGGGCGTGGATTGCTAGAAAGTGTGGGAGCAGGATGATCTGGTTGAAAATGATAGCAAGAGCTCAGTTGGGAGATGATGAAGGCCCAAACTAAGGCCCATGATGCTAGGAAGAGAAGATGCCATCAGTGAGTTAAACAATGAGTAAAGCATGGAATAGATCCATTATGGTGGCAAGGGGGTGACAGAGTGAGGCTGGTAGGATATGGGTTAGGACACCATAACCAGATTAGCCCAAAGCAACAAGAACATAAAGGGTGTTCATTTTCCATCTAGAGTTGGAATGGTGGCTTAACTGTACTGGAAACCGAGACACCATCTAATTGCTTGGCCATCCTCAATCCATGGTTACCATCTTATCCAAAATGGCTGCTCCAGATCCTGCCTTCTCATTTCCTATTCCAGCCAAAGAGGAAAGAGAGGAAAAGGAAGCTAAAAGCTTAGTCCTTCTCTCTAAGGGTATGGTGTAGAAACCACACTCATCCATTGGCCTGAACTTACTCATGTGGTTGCTCCTACCTGCAAGGGAAATATTGTCTTGAGCTGAACACCAGAACAAAATTTAAAATTTTATAAATGTAGAAGTCAGGGTGAGCAACTTTTAGGGGGCATCACTGGTCCATAGGTGATAAAAGAGAAAAAATCAGGAAGAAAAATTGCTGGGTGACTATGTGGATGGTTGATACCATATGAGGATGAGGGAACCCAGGAGGAGGGGCAGGTATGGACCCAGATGGCTGACTGATGATGGACACGCTGAGTCTGGGCCTCTGAGGGACCCCAATGTGGCCTGTCCAGCAAAATCTGAAACCCAGGCCTGAGCTCAGGGGAAGGCCTGGGTCTGGGACAGAGCTCAGAGGCCACGGAAAGGGAGGAGGTTGCCTCCTTAGTGTGGACTCTGCCAGCCCCACCCCTTAACACAATCTCAGCTGAAGGACTGAGAGGGCTGCAGCCTGTGAGCACTAGAGGAGGGGTCCGTGTGCAGAGGGACTGCATCCATTGCTCTCAGCAATTTCTTAAGGGGTCTGAGTGCAGAGCAGGGTAAGAAAAGGGTTAAGAAAGACAGATAGAGGAAGGGGAGTCAACCAGAGGAATCAAGAAGCCGCAGTGAAGGAGGCGGAAGGAGCAGCAGGCAGAGTGTTCTTCATGGGGGGATCCTGTGCTCCCAGGCAGCTCCCAAGATCACGGTATCAGGAACCCTGGGCCACACATGTCAGCGTGAGGGAAGCAGGGCAACAGGTGTAGGATCCAGGAGGAAGAATTGGACTGAAAGCCAGTGTTGGAGGGCCTATGGGACATTTTTGTCTTCTTTTTTCTTTTATCTATTTTTTTTTTGGACTGGGTATTGAACCCAGTGGCACTTTACCACCAAGCAACATCTCCAGCCCTTTTTATTTTTTTATTTTGAGACAGGGGCTCACTAAGTTGATGAGGCTGGCCTTGAACTTGCCATCCTCCTGCCTCAGCCTCCCAAGTCTCTGGGATTGCAGGCATATACCACAGAGCCCAGCTTATCTTTTTTCTTTTTTAATAGACTTTATTTTTTAGTACCAGTGATTAAACCCAGGGATGCTTAACCAGCATCCCTGGGTTTCCATATATATATATATATATATATATATATATATATATATTTTTTTTTTTTTTTTTTTTGGAGACAAGGTCTTGCTAAGTTGCTTAGGGCCTTGCTAGGTGCTGAAGCTGGCCTCCAACTTGTAATCCTCCTGCTTAGCCTCCTGAGTGGCTGGAATTACAGGCATGCACTACTGCATCTGGTTAGACTTAAATTTTAGGGCAGTTTTAGGTTCCCACAAAATTGAATAAAAGATTCAGAGATTTCCCATATCCCTCCTGCCCCCACACAGGCACAGCCCCTGTTATGAACATCCCCCACTAGAGTGGCAGTCTTGTTAGTACTGATGACTCTGCCTTGACACATCGTCATCACCCAGAGTCCATTGTTTCCATCAGGGTTCACTTGGTGTCAGACATTCCATGAGTTTGGACAAACATGTAAGGACATGCGTCCACCCTTATAGTCTCCTACAGAGCACAGCACACAGGGATTGTTTTGAAATGACAGAGAATTAACCATGTCTGCAGACTGAGTGGAAATGTCTGACGGAGAGGGAGGGATTAAGAAGAGAGGGGGCTGGGGTTGGGGCTCACTGGCAGAGCACTTGCCTCGCACGTGGGAGGCACTGGGTTCGATCCTCAGCACCACATAAAAATAAATAAACAAAATAAAGACACTATGTCCGTGTATAACTAAAAAATATTAAAAAAAATAAAAGAGAGAGAGGGAGTGAGGGGTATTTTCTTCTTGAAACAGGCTGCAAATGTCACTCTAGTGCTCCCTATCACAGAAAGGGCCCAGACTTCCAGTGGCTTCCAATGGCAACCCTGCGCAGTTCTGACCTGCCTCTCTGAGCCTTCTTGTCCACTGACCACCTGCCTCACCTGACTGATACAGGCCAGTTCGTGGCCCCATCTCAGCAGAGGCCGTGTGGGTGGGTGGGAGTATCCCCTGCTCTCTGCAGCCCTGTCCCTTACTGTAGAGAATCAATGCCGTTAGCAACCAGGAACAAAGGAAATGCTCCTTCATCACGGAAAAGGAAATGACTTTATCATCTGCATTCTCATCCCAAAGGGGAAGAAACAGGTCTCTATAAGGAATCATCACGCATCTCTTACGACAGGGGTGCCTTCTGAGAGAGATGGCATCAGGCGATTTCGTCATTGTGTGCACATCACGGAGGCTACTTAACTCGGAAGACTAAGACATCACTGGAAGATATTATCTTAGGGAACCACCATTGCAGATGAGGCCCATTATTGACTGCAGCTTCATTAGGTGGCACATGACTATATTAAGATCCGTCCTCATGTGGGAAGAATGGGACAAACAAGCAGAGTCACCTTTTTAAAATCCCTAGTGACAACTCCCAGACTCATCTTCATCCATACCCAGTTATTAGTGATGTTTCTCCAAAGACAAGTTTCATAAGATTGCCCTGGGTCCCCGGCATCTGCTCCTGGTTGATGATGATGACTGTAGAGTCACAAGTGTTTGGTCGGAGTGTCGTGCCTGGAGCAGTGGGTGGAGGAGAGAGTATTCCACACGTGAGAAAGCAATACTCAAACTACACCTCCATGAAAAAAGATGGGCAAAGGATCTGTATAGACGGCTCTTCAAAGAAGATACACCAATAGCCAGCAAGCCCATGAAAACGTGCTCGACAACACTGTCGTTAGGGGAGTGCAAGCCAAAACCACAATGGGATACCACCTCACACCCTTAGGACAGCTGCTATCAGAACAAAAAGAAACAAAAACAAAAGCAGAAAATAAGGTGGCAGCATGGATGTGGAGAAATTGGAACCCTGGTACACTGCCAGTGGGGAAGTGTGTCACAGCCACTGTAGAACAGCATGTCAGTTCCTCAGAAAATGAAACAGAAGCTGGGCACAGTGGCACACACCTATACTTCCAGGGGCTCAGGAGGCTGAGGCAGGAGGATCTCAAGTTCAAAGCCAGTCTCAGCGAAAGCAAGGTACTAAGCAACTCAGTGAGAGCCTGTCTTTAAATAAAATACAAAATAGGGCTGGGGATGTGGCTCAGTGGTCGAGTGCCCCTGAGTTTAATCCCCCCAAAATTAAACATAAAATGACCATGTGATGCAGGATTCCACCTCTACCCAGAAAAATTGAGAGGAGAACCTGTACGCCCATGCTCGTAGCAGCATTAGTCACAGCAGCCGAACCATGGAAACAGCCCCAGTCCATGGACAAATGAATGGATGAGCAAAATGTGGCATATGCATGCAGCAGAATATCATTCAACTTTTAAAAGGAAACAGATTCCTGAAGACAGTGTGCTGAGTGAAGTAAGTCGATCACAAAAAGACAAATCTTCATGATTTCACTGACATAAAATACAAAGATAGTCGAGTTCACAGAGACAGAAAATAGAACGGAGATTGCCCAGGGGTCGGGGAGGGTTGGAATGAAGTTAGATGCTGAATGCATACAGAGTTTCCATTTAGGAAGATAAAAGAGTTCTGGAGTGGATGGTGGCAATCTACTTGATGTCACTGAACCATACACTTAATGCTTAAGATATGGGATGGGGTTGTAGCTCAGTGGTAGAGCGCTTGCCTAGCGTGTGTGAGGCACTGGGTTTGATTCTCAGCACTGCATAGAAATAAATAAAATAAATAAAAAATAAAGGTCCATTGACAACTAAAACAATATTTTTTAAAAAAATGGTTAAGATAGGCCTGGTCCAGTGGCACATGCCTGTAATCCCAGCGGCCCGGGAGGCTGAGGCAGGAGGATCATAAGTTCAAAGCCAGCCTCAGAGACTTAGAGAGGCACTAAGCAACTTAGAAAGACCCTGTTTCAAAATAAAAAAATAATAAAAGGCTGGAGATGTGGCTCAGTGGTTAAGTGTCTCAGTTGTATGTCTTTTACCACACTAAAAATTGGGGAAAATGGTAAATGTTATGTTATATATATTTTACCACACACACAGGCACAAAATAAACCTCAGGTGAAACTGCTAGAATTGAGGACTGTCCTTTTACCTACCAATGAAATGTCATTCTGTTAAATTAAAAATTAGTCCCTTCTGAAAATATTATTAAAAAAATAAAAACCATGGAAACCCACTCTCAGCAAGCTGGTGCCCAGTTCCATAGGGACAGCAACTGGTTTCAGAACCCATCCTGCCACCCTGGCCTGAACCCACTGCTCTCAGCCCACACATGTGTAGGCCTTCAGGGAAGGCTGGCCCGTCTAGAGGTGACAGGATATGAGCCATCATTCCTGGCCCTATAATTTTGCCTTTTATATTTTTTCACATTTTTCTGCAGTTGATGGATGATTTTTATAATGGAGAAAACATTCCTTGAATTCTCTCTATTTTAAAGACCCCATCCTCCACGTGTCCCCAGCAATGTTTCTCAAGCAGACCTGGAATTAGCTCCCAAGTGAGTGGTAACGTGCTACTTCCCTGGGTGAGTCATGCTGGCAGGCTCATAAGGACGGGCTAGACTCTGTATAGATGAACAAAAGTCATGCACAACATTGTGGCCATTCACTGGACTCCAGGCAGGCACTCTGCAAGGGGTCCACAGGGTCAAGCTAAAATGACCTTGGGGACTGAGACGTGCAAACAAGAAACATGAAGCACCCCAGACTCAAACCAGTCCTGACCTTGTGTAAGCAACGTTCCCTAATCTGACAGAGGAAGGAGAGATTTGTCCAGCCTGGAGAAATCAAGGACAGCATGGTAGAGTGTAGGTGGCTGTAGGGCTGTGGGGACGGATGGGATTCTGAAAGGAGAAGGCACCTACACAAGAAGCAAAGGCCCTGTGATAGGGGGAGTGAGCTTTTAGAGCGCTTGGATCAGGAGGTCCGTATGCTTGGAGGGAGAAGCAACTTGAACTTTTTCCATAGGTACCTGGGCATCAGCCCCTGACACTCATGACTGGCTTCATTCTTTTTTTTTTTTTGGCACTGGGAATTGAACTCAGGGGCACTCGACCACTGAGCCACATCCCCAGCCCTATTTTGTGTTTTATGTAGAGACAAGGTCTCACTGAGTTGCTTAGTGCCTCGCCCTTGCTGAGGCTGGCTTTGAACTCGCGATTCTCCTGTCTGAGCCTCCCTAAGTGCTGGGATTACAGGCGTGCGCCACCACACCAGGCTTGGTTTCATTCTTTATGGAGATCTCAGCCCACCTGGGCCCACAGACCTGAGGCTGCCTTCTGTCAGCCTCAAGGACCATTTGAGCCCAGCCATTAAGCTTGCCAGATAGCTTTAAAAACTTCCCAAGAATCTTCCCATTCCTTTCCCTCAAAAGGGTTCAGGGTTTGAAGAGAGACAGTTAACAGGTGAGGGCAGGAAGGGGGCGAGGTTGGTTGCAGGGAGAAAAGGGGAAAAGTTCTCTTTGGCCTAAAGCAATTTATTCAAGTTACATTTAATGGTACATTTTAATAAGAGATTTCCAAATTTTATGCCACAATAAAACAGAGCAGCCTTTGAAATGATTAAGTGAACAACTCACAGCCCTCACGGCTGGAGCAGTTTCCAGCGTCACCACACCTAATTAAAGGTGAGGGACGGGAACTACAAGGGTGTTTTCCTTCATCACTGCGAGAATCAACAGGTCTGCTGAAGGCCCCACCAGACGCTAGTCTGCACAGGAGCACAGGGGAACATGGGCTCTGCACAGGGAGCCCTCCTCTTCCCCTGCTGCTCCCATGTTTGCCTCGCTCTTCCCCTCCCCCTGCCACAAATTCCTTTCGAAGATGACCCTCAAAGGAACAGGGGGAATGCCCTTAGCCAGATAAACAGGCTAATGAATGCGTTTAAGAAGACACCAGGACCCAGGCAGGGCAGCGCACGCCTATAATCCCTGCACTTAGGGAGACTCAGACAGGAGAATCGCGAGTTCAAAGCCAGCCTCAGCAATGGTGAGGCGCTAAGCAACTCAGTGAGACCCTGTCTCTACATATGTGTTAGCCTACTTGGCTATGAAAAAAATCATCTTTGCACCCTCACTCATTTGATAAAGAAGGAGAAGGGAGACAGGGATGTAGAGGGAGAGGAGGGAAATTTGTTCATGGTCTACATTTGCACCTTTCTTGACTTCCAGTTCCTGACCCTTTTGACTCCTGGTGCTGACCACCACATGGGTGTCAATATGGTCCTTGGAGCCGGGTGCAGTGGCACACGCCTGTAATCCCAGCACTTAGGGAGGCTGAGACAGGAGAATCACGAGTTCAAAGCCAGCCTCAGCAATGGTGAGGCGCTAAGCAATTCAGTGAGACCCTGTCTCTACATAAAACACAAAATAGGGCTGGGGATGTGGCTCAGTGGATGAGTGACCCTGAGTTCAATCCCCAGGAACAACAACAAAAAAATGGTCCTTGGTTTGCCTAGCTCAAGTGCTATTTAATACATGCAAAGGGACAGGACTGAGCCTAGGTTCCACGGTCAGAGCCATCATCTGGGACTTTTTTTTTTTTTTGGCTTTTTAAAAAAATTTGTTTAGTTTTTTACAAGGGATTGAACCCCAGGGGCCCTTAACCACTGATTTTATCTTGCTAAGTTGCTTAGGGCCTCTACATTGCTGAGGCTGGCTTTGAACTTGCAATCCTCCTGCCTCAGCCTCCCGAGCTGCAGGGATTACAGGCATGTGCCACCATGCCCAGCTTTATCACCTGGGTTCTTAGAGCTACAGACTTAGACCTCCCCAGAATGGGCTATTTCCTTCCTAGAAAATTAAGGGAAAGGACTTAATTCCTGTAGCACAGAACTCTGAAGACAGGAAAGTCCTGATTGCTTCAGGGAGCACAGTAACCATGTGGTGGAGAGTGTGATGGAGACCCAGTTAAGAAGTGACGTGTGGAGACATCTGGTGTTGGGACTGACTGTGGATGACCCCTGGGATCTTCCTGGCTCCCCATTGCTCCCAGGAGGCATCAAGGGCAGAGCCGTGGTCCTCAGGACTGCATTCTGGCTGGAGCAACTTCCTAGTCATGTCAGAGAACCTGAAATCCCCCATCCATCCATTTGTCTACTTGTGTCTTCCCAGAACCCCTGGCTCCAGAGAGGGTTTAGCAGTTCAAATAAAATGTACCAAGATAAGTTAAAGGTGGGAAAACAAAACTGAAGAACCAACAGGGAGGGAGGAACGAGGCTCAAGTGAGGCTCAGAATTCAACTTGTGATCAGCCAGCCAAGCCACACACGTGTGATTTACGTGCTTTTCTGTCTGGATGTTAGGCAATTCTTTAAAACTATTTTTAAATGGATAGACTTGGCTGACATTCAGTGTTGTCCTTATCTTTTCTCCGGCCTGGGATACAGACGTGAGGCTGGGGATGCTGCAGCCATGGACCACAGATGATGCAAAGGGCCATGTCGCCATGGAGTCTCTGCACTACCATGGGCGTCTCTGTGCTCATCAGCAGGCACATGAGGACAGCCCTCCCCAACTCGGTGAGGCCAGTGTTGTCAGTGGGTCTGACACACGCAGCCCATGGCCATTCTGAAGAGTGCAACTGAAGCCAAGGACTTCTCGGAACAGGGGTGCAGGTGAGAGGGGGAAGTGGCAAATGTCTCAAGGGCTCTCAGCATGTGAGAGCAAGTGAGAAGAGCTGTACCTGCAGGGAATCAAGGCGACACAGCCAGGACAGCAGGACAAAGGAGGGAACCTTGCCAGAGTGGACACACACTTCCCTCCCAACTTTCTGGCAGACAATAAGGGAAAGAAAACCAAACCCATCTATAGGTCGAGACAAGGTGAGTGGCCGAAGAGGAGAGTGGCCCTGTGACATCTGCCAAATGAACATTTCTCCTAAGGGTCTTTGCAGTGGACCCTTTGTCACTGGATTTGAACATTCCCAGAAAGCATTCTAACAACCGAAAGCCATGAGCCTCACGGAGTCTTTTCTTATAATGTCCCTCCACAAAAGCAGATGAGGTTACCACAGAATAGGAGGGCAGTTCTACTGAGGGCCAGGACCCCTGCTCTCTGTCGCTGGGGCTTGCCTAAGGGGTGCATTTGTGACTATCAGGAGGAGCAGCTGAGCCCATGTCTCTTGCCAGCAACTCTTGCTGAGTTCTATCACTCCTCTCTATCTGAGCTTTTAAACAACTCTATCACTCCTCTCATCTGAGCTTTTAAACTTCAGGTGGCTGTGAGGCTGATCCTGCCCTTCTGGCCAAGTGCCAAAGTGTGAGGCTTCCTTTGGCCAGAAAACACAGCCCTGCCATACTGGAGTTGACCTCTTTTTTTGGGGGGTAGGGGTACTAGGAATTGAAATCAGGGGTACTAGAGCACTGAGCCACATCCCAAGTCCTATTTTGTATTTTGTTTAGAGACAGGTTCTCACTGAGTTGCTTAGTGCCTCACTTTTGCTGAGGCTGGCTTTAAACTTGTGATCCTCCTGCCTCAGCCTCAGCCAAGTCAGGAGGCCACCACGCTCTCCACTCCCCTCTCCAGCAAGCACCTGAGCTTAAGGCCTCTACCCCAGTACAGTAGCACCTGTTGACCTAATGTGCCCCTCAAATGCTACTGGGGGTGTCCTTGGACCTTCTGAGTATGACCATTCCTCACACAGAGTTTTCAGGTCACAAAGCTCCTTCCCACTCACTAGAACTGTCCCAAGAATGCCTATCTCAGACATGGCAGGGTAACAGCAGGGCCATGGTGACCCAGGGAACTTTGTATTGTTGTGATGTGAGGTTCCTGAGAATGTGCTCTCTTCTTGACAGAGGCAGGGCAGGGAACTGCCTAGGAACCACAGAGAGAGCTCCCAGGTGGCAGTCAGCCTTGGGATCGGATTGGCCTTAGCACAGATGGACCAGGGACTCGCCAACCAGGAGACACCAGAACTACCATCTCAGACACACTTCTGCTGGCGTGGGAGGGGCTGTAGGAATGCACAAGGGACAGAGACACCAGGGGCAGGCACTTGCACTGATTTTCTAGCTGTTCTGAGAATGTGAGGGGAGGTGAGCAGGGCCACCATTCAGGTGCAGCATGGGGTGGGGAGGGACAGATGACAGAGATGCACTGTGTTAACAAGATGACAGGGCTGATACCTAGAAACACCCCACATTTTTCTGTTTTCTCTAATTCCATTATCTGAAGAGTGAAGATTGGTATGATCTGCTGGGTCCCCTCTCCACCAATGAAGGATCACTGACTTATCACTGTGTTTTCAAGCCTCACCTCACTGTAGAGAGTCACCACACAGAGCCCCCCAACGGGGCTCTTAGCAGGAAAGGATGAAGACATGGGAAGGCTGAGTTGGGATAAAGGGCAGAAGGAAGGACCAAGGCCTCCTGGCTGGGATGTCCCAGAGAGAAGACGCAAGGAAGGGGGAGAAAGCCAGATACACACCTTGGCGCCCTGCAAGGACTCTGTGGGAAGCTACAATTGATCTTTTTCAAAGCCAGCTGGGAAGATAAAACCAAGGCCCCCTTTCCTGGAAAGAAGCTACAAGCAGCCTATCATTGGAACAGCTGGTTTTATGTGCTTGTCTGAGGTTGGACTGACCCCAGGGCATTAAGCACCCAAGCCAAAACAACCCCTGAAAATTGTTCTTCCACTTAGCACAGGTCAACTCAACGAGGTCAAAGTCAGTGTCTCAAGTGACCAGTGTCTGGACAGCAGGTTACACCCATATCCACCAGGTTTAGCCCAGGGCAGGGGTGGCTAATCATGCAGGGTGAGGTAGAAGGGACCTTAAGGAGCAGTTTCCAGCCCCACACCTGTCTCCATTCCTTCGGTCCTGTGGTTGCTTGGTCTCAGAGGCAGGCGTCTGGGTGCACATGTTGGTTGGGCCACTGCAACCTTAGAGGATGCTCAAGTCTTTCCTCAGATTCAGAGAACACTTCACCCTTTTATTTCCTGCCCATTGATATCCATTCGGTTGTTTGAAACCACAGGGAACAAGTCTCCCTCAACCTTGCACCTGGCCTTCACAGGTATAACCATCGCCCCCTGGATCCTCACTTACAGGCGGAGCATCCGGAGCTCTTCTCGTCAGTTTCCACAGAGCGAGTTCCAGCCCCTCAGCCCTGCTCCCCATCCCAACCTCCCTCTTATTTTCTTTTAAACTCTCTCCACTTGGCTGTGACCCCAGCATTGGCCAGAACAGTCGAGTTACAGTCCAGGAGCCACACTCCCTCTAGAGTCCTGAGGAGGTAGCTGACACACAAGCCCCTTGTCCTTCCTGCCATCTCACGTCCCCTCATTCTGATCTGAGACAGGAAAGCCACACTTGCTCAGAGACAAAAACTATGGACCTCTGGAACTCAGAATGAATTTGTACTTGAGCTTGAAAGAGACAAAAACAGAAATAGTGGCATTTGCCTCTTCTTGTCTGATGCCACTGGGATCATAAATTGCTAGGGATTTGGAGCCAAGGAGATGGCCCAACCCTTTGCTTTCTTCTAAGAGCAGGCTGGGGTTGTGGAGGCCACTAGCGGTGGTGGTCTCTGTAGTGGAGTTGGCAGGAGAGGGTGGCGGGGCTGGACTGGGAGTCTGTGGAGGGAGGACGAGGCATGGGAGAGGCTTGTCTAGAAGACCTCTCCCATGCCTGTTCCCCTCTGCAGTTCTGTTGACACCTTGTTCCTGGACTCCTCTGTGCCAGTGGCACTGTTCAGGTCACACTAGGGATGTGGAGAGATGAACAGATACCATGCTATCCCACCTGCCAGCCCCCTGGGGAGCCAGCAGGGAACCCTCAAGCCCAACAGATCTCCATCTATTGTGCACCTAACATCCATTACCTTCTTTGATTCAGAACACCAGTGAGTGGAGAAACTGAATCAATGGCAGAGCTGAGACCAACTCTCTGCCATTCCTCCCAAACAGGACACCTCTGGTGGACTCTGGATGGCTCCTGCTTGGGGAGGGCTGAGCTCATCGCCACTGTCAGCAGTAGTATGCACTGATCCCACCTTTCTCTCATTTCTTCTCCTCCCATCTACCTCTCTCCCCACACATTTTTCTTCTGTTGTCTTCTCCTTCTCTCTTCTGTCTGTCTCCTCCTTATCAGTCAACACCCCCCACAAACAATGCTCAGCTCCCAGGGTGTCCCAATAGACTTGAAGGACTAGAGCTTCTCAGTCAAGATGTCTATGACCATGAACATGAGCGTCCCTTGGCACATAGCCTCCTAATCAGTTGACTGTAGAGGAGGAGAGGAGATGGCTTGGCAGCGGATCCAGTCCATACCAGCAGATGGGGTGGGAAGCCATAGCATCGCTCTAGGAGCCAGGAGACTTGAGCTCCTGTAACAGCTTTCCCTGTCATAACCTTAGGTATTTCCCATCTTGCTCTGGACCTCAGTTTTCCCATCTGTAAAGTGGGACAGTTATACCTACTTCTCAACACGGTCACAAGGATTAGGAAAACTGACCCCATGGTGCCAGATACATATTAGATGTTTTATAAAGGTTCACTGAATATGGTCCCTGAAACACAGAACCCTCCCAGTGGCTGGATTTGGAAATATCAGTGTCTATGCCTCCTGTATTCTTGCTCATCCACGGAACTCAATGAGTGTTTGTGTTTTATGATGTTGATAGGGTCATCTTGTAACATTCCAGTGTCTAATGAGGGGGTGCCCAGCTACTGGCAGTGAGTCCTGGAATCTCCCTGCCTTCGGCACGCCCTGGGAGTAATGGTGAGTTTTAAAAGCTGGGAAGTGACTTCTTCCAAAACTGACTTGGTCAGTTCCAATGTCAGCAGAGGTCCAGAGCCCAACCTGCAGAGGCTCTAGGAAGATAAGTCCAGTACAACACACAGCAGGGGGCTTGGTGGGGGACAAAGTGCAGGAGGAACCCTGGACAAGGAAGACCTAAGAGAAGTCAAGGGAACTTCCAGAATCTTAGGGAATAGAAAAATCTCAACTTCTTTCAAATATCAATGTGTTGCCCCTCCTTCAGGGGACCCCCCCTTGGATGGCTGTACAGGAACTGGAAAGGTATCAATTCACAATGTCACGGGGAGCAGGAGAGAATCATCAATGGATTGGAGGTTCAAAAAAGTTTATGAAACAGGACAATTGAAAGGGCAGAAGGCAAGAAGGAAGCATGGCTGGGTGAGTGGCAGATCCTTCTTAACAGAAGAGAAATTCATCGCACCAGGTAGGATCCAGGCAAGGTGCACAATGTGGGAATAAAGCCAGGGAGTTCATGTAGGTATAATGTGTCAAAATACACTCTACTCTCATGCATATCTGAAAATAACAAATTTTAAAAGATAGAAGAAAAAAGTAAAATATATAAACTATCAAGATTAAAAAGAAAATGCCAGGGAGTTATTTGAAAGCTAGTATATAACAGTTGCGTCTGCTTCTATCCCTAGGAAAACAAACTAACACAAGTTACAAGAGATTACCAGGTCCTGGAGAAGCAACCCTCCACAAGCATTCTGGCTTGCCAAGACAGCCCTCACCTTGCCACCCTAGTACCCTAAAATGAAGCTTGCAGTCACTCAGCTGGGTGTACAAAGCTCCCAGTGTCAGTCATTTCTGTTGCTTCATTTCTAACATGAAATGACAAGCAGGAGTTTGAGACAAATAAGCAACAAACAACAAGAAATCCTGGAGAAAAAAACATGTAGTTCAGAAAGTAAAAGGAAATGTTAAAACTCAAAAATGCTAACTCCTAGCCGGGCGCGGTGGCTCAAGCCTGTAATCCCAGCACTTAGGGAGGCTGAGACAGGAGAATCGCGAGTTCAAAGCCAGCCTCAGCAATGGCGAGGCACTAAGCAACTCAGTGAGACCCTGTCTCTACATAAAACACAAAATAGGGCTGGGGATGTGGCTCAGTGGTCGAGTGCCCCTGAGTTCAATCCCCAGTACCAA